>CM030033.1:3232199-3511604 GCA_017639485.1 Pluvialis apricaria
GCGTGGGGGGGGGTGGGGGGTGTTTACGGCTGTAGGCACGAGTGTGAGTGTGCGTGTGCGTGTGCGGGGGGGGGGGGGGGGGGGGCTGTGCACGCATGCGTGCACGTGCCGGGGTGGGCAGCAGCGTGTCTGTGTGTCACCCCCCCCCCCCCCCCGCATCCGTCTGTCGGTGTGTGTCCCCCGGGTCTGTGTGCCCCTCGTGGGGTGCGCGGGTCCATCCCTGGCCCCCCCCCCCGCAGCACCCATGGGTGCCACCACCGGGGAGGGACACGATTCACACCCCCCCCCCCCCCAAAGGGCGGCCGGGTGCTGTGATCGCCACGGCAACTGCATCCCCGGGTGGGTGGCAGCGGTCGCCATGGCGACCGAGGCGCAACAGGAGATGGGGGACAGGCGGTGACCCCCCCCCACGCCCCCCACCCCCCACCCGGGCCTGGCACTGGGGCTGGGGGTGCCCCGGTCCCCCCCACCCCCCCCCAGGGTCCCCACTGCGGGCGGGAGGTGTGGGGGTGTCATGAGTGGGTGGGGGGGGGGGGGCTGTGCACGGACTGGGTGGGGGTGCTGGGGGGGGGTTGGTGTCACTGCAAAGCCACCACTGTGCCATGGCGGGGGGGGGGGGGGGCTGTGCAAGGCCAGGGCGCGTGTGCGACGCTCACTGCCAGCGCCCAGCGGGTCCCGCCATCCCCGTGGTGCCCCCCTCCCCGTCCCTGTCACATCCCGTGAGCGTCACATGAGTCACGGGCCAGCGGAGCTGGGCTGGCGCCGCGGCGCTGGGGGGGCGGTCAGCGGCCGAGGCCGGGCAGCTCGTGACACGAGTGGTGGCAGCCATGGCCGAGTACCGCAGCCTGCTGGAGGAACTGGCCCAGAACATCACGGCCGAGGACCTGGAGCAGCTGAAGTCGGCCTGCAAGGAGGACATCCCCAGCGAGGAGAGCGAGGCCATCGCCACCAGCCACCACTGGTTCGCCTTCCTGGAGAAGCACAGCAAACTGGACAGAGGTGAGACACCCCCTCCACACACACCCAGTCCCCCCCGGGGTGACCCTGTCCCCCCTTTGTCCCCATCCCTGTCCCTCCCCTCGTCCCCAGCACCTCTGTCCCCTGGTCCCCATCCCGGTGACCTGTCTCCTTTGCTGGTCCCCCTCATCCCTGTTCCCCCTCCTCATCCCTGTCCCCATCACCTGCCCCCGGGGGATGGTGCCATCCCTGTCCCCCGGGTCCTGTCCCCTCTCCTCGTCCCCACCCCGGTTCATGACCCCCCGCCAGCCCTGGCCCTCCCCTCTTCCCCGTCCCGGTCCCCATCCCCGGTCCCTGTCCCCTGTGGTCCCCACCCTGGCTCCTGCCCCCATCCCTGTCTCTGTCCCCTCTCCTGCTTCCATTCCCTGTCCCCGCTCCTCATCTCTGTCATCTGCTGCAATCCCAACTCCCGGTCCCCTACCTGGGTCCCCATCCCTGTCCCCCGCCCCAGTCCCCACCCCGCCAAGTGCTCTGGTCCCCATCCCAGCCCCTGTTCCTGTCCTTTGTCCCCTCTTCCAGTCCCCATCCCACTCCCTGTCCCCCAGGATTGTTGTCCCCTGTCCCGATCCCCATCCCTGCCTGCTCCTGTCCCCTCTCCCGGTCTCTCCCCGTCCCCTGCTGTGGTACCCATCACCATCCCCTGTCCCCATCCTCGGGCACCCTTTGCAACGCAGCGCGGGTGGCCCGACACACGTCCCCGTCCCCGTCCCCGTCCCCGCAGACAACCTGTCGTACATCGAGCACATCTTTGAGATCTCGCGCCGCCCCGACCTGCTGACCATGGTGGTGCAGTACCGCACGCAGGTCCTCAAGATCTCCGAGGAGGACGAGGTGGACACCAAGCTCACCCGCATCCCCAGCGCCAAGAAGTACAAGGGTGAGCCCCCCCCTAGCCCCCCTGCGCCGGGACAGGGACACCCCCGAAGTCCCAAGGGCAGGGACAGGGCCCCCCAGGACAGGGACAGGGCCCCTCTGGTTTGGGGAGGGGGACACACAGCGAGCGGCCCCCACTGACACCCCCCCGTGTCTCGGCAGACATCATCCGACAGCCCTCAGAAGAAGAGATCATCAAACTGGCCCCCCCCCCCCAAGAAAGCCTGAGGGGGGGGCGAGGAGCAGGAGGAGGAGGAGGAGGAGGAGGAGGAGGAGGAAGGCTGTGCCCCCCCCCCACCCCGTGTCCCCCTGCTGCCTCTCCGGCCCCGGGGCGCGGGCAGGCGGGGGGGGCCGGCACGGTCACTAACAAAGTCTTAACGCCCCCCCCGCCGGGGCCGGGGCCGCTCTGCGTGTGCGTGTGCGTGGGTGTGCACGTGTGGGTGTGCGTGTGTTTGGGGGGGGGGGGGGCGCTTTGCTATTCCCAGGGACCCCCACCCCTCCGTCCCCCAAGCCCTTACTGGGACGGGGGGGACGACAACAGGAACAAGGACCCCCCCCCCCCCCCAGTCCATGCTGTGGCTGGGGGGGGGTGACAGACACCGGGACCACCCCCCACCCTAGAGCCGGGGGGGGGCACAGGGACCCCGTGAGCGTGGCGGGGGGCGCGGGGACGAAGGACAGGGCAGGTCGGGAGGGAGGCGAGCAGCGGGGCCGGGGAGGGGGGGGGTCTTTGCTGACCCCCCCAGGCGGGCTGGAGGATGGCGTGCGTTTGTCAGGGCCTCAGCCCAGCGGGGAGGTGGGGACGCGGCTGCAGTGTGTCCCCCCCCCGGGGGCTGCGTTAGTGGGGGGGGGGTGAGGAGGTGACGTGGCAGGGAGGCAGCGGGAGCCCCTGTGCAGGGTGGTGATGTTCAGGGGGGGGGGACACCCAGACCCCCCCCAACGCCCCAGACCCCCCCCCGGGCATTGGGGAAGGACCCCCCCAAACCCCCACTTTGGCTGGGGGCGTGGGGGGGTGGGGGGCAGCACTGGCATCCCCCCCAAACCAGCCAGACTGATTTGGGGAGGGGGTGTCCTTCCAGCATCCCCCAGTGCCATACTGGGAAGGAGGGGGGCACAGGACTGGGAAAATGGGCACAGCCCCCATTAGTGTGTGCGTGTGGGGGGGTGGGGGGGGGTGTGTGTCTTTGGGGTGCAGCTCTTAGCTACTAACCTGGGGGGGGGGGGCGGACACTAGCAAGGGGGGGGGGCACTGGAGAGAGTATATGTTAATATATTTTATTTAATAAAAGCTAAAACCCGCAGAGCGCCTGTGTGCGGCCGCCGGCTCTTGTGTCCCCCCCCCCGTGCCCCCTCCCCACCCCCCCCTATTTATTGTCTCCAGGAGAGGGACCACATTCATCCCCCCCCCCCCCCCCCAAAACCGCGTCTTTTGTTGCAAAATGACTGTTCGGGACCCCCTCCCACCCCCCCCGGGGGGAGGCTGGGTGACACGCTGGTGTCCCTCACCCCCCGGGGGGACCCTCCCCGCTTTCCCCACCCCAAATCCCAGTCCCCCCCCCCGCCCCCCCCCGACCGTGCTGACTGTGTACAGATCTCTCATAAACAGATGGAGATGAAAGCTGCTCTGGAGGGTCGCGTGGCTCTGTGGGGGGGGGGGGGGGGCGTTTGGGTGAAAAAATGGCAAAAATGGGGCAAAATACGTCCCCCGCTGTGGAAGGAGGGGGCCTGGGGACACCTCGGGGACACGGGGAGCCCGGGGAAGGGGACGGGGGGAAGGGGACACGCAGTCCTCTGCCTCTCTCCGTTGGTTTTTATTGCATTTATATATAATATATATTCAAACTTTTACAATAATTTTAACTTGATAACATCCAAGTTCGATTTGGTTTTAATACATATAAAATTAGGCCTCTAACAGTGACGGGGAGCCCTCGCCGCCGCTCCCCTCCCCCCCCCGGGTCCCCCCCCCCCCTCCACCCCAAGAAGAGATCTCCTTAAAAGTAACAGAAAATGAGAGGACCTTCGCGGGGGCCGGGGGCTCCGCCGCCGCCCGGGGGGGGCGCAGAAGGGCCAAACCAAGTGCAAATCACTGATATGTACAAACTAGACACGCATCTCTCTGCAAACACCCCCGGGGGGGGGGAAAGAGGGAGGGAGGAGGGGATGCAGCGCCCCCCCCCCCCGGGGGGGGGGGGGCCCCGGAGCCCCCGGGGAAGGGGGAGCCCTGAACGGCGTGAGGGAAGGGGCCGGGACCCCCCACCACCCCCCCCAGAGGAGGGGGAAAGGGAACCAGGGGGGCCACGTTAGTACAAAAATCCCCCGGCGCCCCCCCCCGCCTCCATCTCTGCACGGGTCCTGGGGAGGGAAGGGACCCCCGGGCCGAGGCTGGGGGGGGGCTGCGAGGATGAGGAGGGAGGGAAGGGGGTGGGGGGGGTCCTTAACAAGTCAATACAAAGCTCAAAGTGTTAGTAGGGGCGACGCGTGCCCGGAGCCCCCCCTGCCCTGGCCGGGGGCCGGGAGGTGGGGAGGGGGGGGGGCTCACGACGGCATGCACTGCACCCGGTCCGGCCCCTCTTCCTCGTCGTCCGAGGTGTCGGAGGAGCTGGGGGACTCGTCCGAGTCGCCGTCCGGCGCTCCCGTCTCTCTTTGGCGCTGCCGGGGAGAGGGGGGGGGGACGGGACAGGAAAAAATAAAAAAAAAGGGGGTGAAGGTGGGCGAAGGAGAGTGGGGAGGGGGCAACACGCAGAGGGGAGCGCAGCGCCTACCCGGTGATGGCGCCGCTGTCGCAGGTGGTGCATGAGGAACCAGAGCATGTGGCTGTCGAACATGTCGGTGTGGTGGAGGCTGTCCTCGTCCCGCTCCAGCTTGTTCTTCTTGATCACCTGGGGGCAGCCGAGGCGGTGGGGAGGGGGGTTAGGGGGGGGTTTTGGGGCCTGGGAAAGGGGTTCCCCCCCGCCGCCACCAGCGCCGCAGCCCGCGCTGGGTCTCACCTCCTTGAGACCGGCCAGCTCGGTGGGATTCTCCGCCGTGGGCGCCCAAATTTTGACGTCGTGGTCGAGGCCGCTGGTGGCCAGGACGGGGAGGTGGGGATGGGGCTCCAGGCAGTTCACCTGCCGGGGGAGAAGGGGGGGTGTGTGTGTGTGTCACCCAAAACAGGGCCCAGAGACCAACCCCAGCACCCACAAACTCTCCGGTGGCCCTCCAGCCCATCACCCCAGCATCGGGTCAGGGTCTCGCACAGCGAGGGGAGATGGGGAGCCCTTGCGGGGCTCGGAACGGGCTCCCACGGAACCCCCCAGCAGGGAGAGGATGCCACCCCCGGCGCCCCCGCGCTCGGGCTCTGGGATGGAGCAGGGAGGGAAGGCAAACGAAAGCGGGGAACCCCAACCCCGGCAGCAAAGCCGAGGGGGAAAGGGGCCGCATCCATCACAGGGCGCTGAAGCCCACAGCTTCGGCTCTCAGGGAGGTCCTCGGGCCGGATCCGGCCCCGCGTCGGCTCCGCCGGCTGGGGGTTGGCGGTGCCAGCAGCCGCCAGGAGCTGGCACGCTGCCGCGGCCACCCGGACAAAAGGCGACTGTGGGGCCGGCGGAGGAGCGGGGCAGCGGGGACCGGCTCGGGCGGGAGCAGTGGGCAGAGCTCCGCCACCCGTCCCCTCACCGCCGACCCAAAAACTGCCCCCACCCAGGAGCCGCGGGTGCCACCAGCGCGTCCCCGTCCCCCGCCAGCCCTGTGCCCCTGGGGGACAGGCACCGACTGCCGGGTGGCACACGAGACCGAACGTCTGCCGGCTCCGAGCCGAAACCGGGCACGGATCCCCCCCCGACACCGGCAGCAGCCGCTCGCTCGGGACCTGACCGCTGTCGGAGGGAGCCTGGGAAATTGGGCGCAGGGCCGGCCCCGGTGCAGCTGCGTCCCTTTCCTGGCTGTGACGGGGTGAGGACGCAGCTGCGCGCCCAGCGGGGAGCAGCACCCGGATGCGGCCCGGCAGCGCGCAGCCCTCCCCGCAGACCCCCAGGCGGCCCCGCAGGGACGGGGGGGAAGGGTAGGGGGCTACGCCAGCCTGGACAGCAGCGGCTCCGAAGCCCCCACCCCTTCCTTGGGTGACAAGCAGCCCACCGGCACCCGGGTGAAATTCCCCGTGGGATTTCGTACGCCAGAAGACCTTGGAGCCACCACGGCCCTCGCCAGCCTGCCCGCGCTGTCCCGAGCGCCCCGCACGTGGGGCAGCGGGAGCCTTGCGGGGACCCTGCTTGGCTTTCGGTAGAAAAAAAAAAGACACCGAAAGCGGTGGCAAATTCCTGCGGGCACGTGGTGGGGACGCAAACCCCGCCGGGCAGGTGGCGGAGGAGCAGGGCAGCACGGCGGCGCGGACTCACCACTCCTCCCTTGTCGCCCTCCATGAACTGCACGATCTGGCAGGAGGATTTCTCCCACAGGAAGATGTGGCCGCAATCGCTGCCGCTCACCACAAACTCGCTTTTCGGGCCATAAAAATTGACGCCTTTCACTGAAAGGAGAGAAACAAGCAGCCCGAGGCCATGAGGAGCTGGGCAGCGCTCCCCTGCCATGAATTCGCTTCCTGCCTGGCAGCCAGCGAGTTTCCAGGGTTACCGGTGTGGATCTCTTCCGTCCCCAGACACATAATAGCTCATTCTTTGCAAGCCCAAGAGTTTGTGTTAAGGGTCTTTGAGAGGGAGATGAAACCCAGGGAGCTGCAGAAATAAGCTAAAAGCAGGCGATTATTCTTCCGGGTTGCTCTGGGGACGGCCCCCCACCTCCAGACTGCCCCACAGCCCGGCTGCGGGCGCGAGGAGGCGGAAACCGGAGCGAGCGTGGACCCACCGTCTGCCGGGGAACGGGAGGCGGTGGGAGTTTGACAGTGACCTGGGGAGAGCCGCCGAGCCCCCCGCAGCGGGGGACGCAGCCTGCCGGGGGGTCTGCCCCGAGACCCCTCCCGGCCGGTCCTTACCAGTGGCATTATTGCGATGTCCCTTGTATCGCTTGATGTACTCCGCTCCGTCGCTGTGAGAGGAGTTGAAGAGATAAATGTCTTCGTCGTTGTAGCTGGCCAACAGCTCTGGTGTAGGACGGAAGAGACGGGGCGTTAGCGGGGAGCACGCGGAGGTGGTCTCTCTGCGAGGGGTGGGTGCGCCGCAAGCCCCCGGCTGCTCTGTCCCGCAGCCCCCCGGCCGCCCCCACTCGTCCATCAGCCCCGTGCGGCCGCCGGGGCAGTCACTCACCTGAGCCGTCGTGGCTGTAGACCAGACAGGTGATGTTGGCTTTGGACTCGCTGTTCACCTAGGGAAAGCACAGACAGCTCTGCCTCCATCTCCTCCTCCCGCAGCGTGCCAGCACACCTACGCCGGCCACGCGCCCACTCCGAGAGCTCGGCACACCAGCCACTGCTCTGCGAGGGCTGGAAAGTCAGAGCATAAAATCGCTGCCTCTTCCTCCGCCGAGACGGGACTTTACGGACAGTGGAAGATTCGGGTCAAATCAAAAAAAAAACAACCCCCCCCACACCAAAGGCCAGGCAGGCTGCTGGGCCTCTCGAGCTGTTTTCCAGGCAGGAAGCCTGCGAGAGACTTGGCCAGCGAGCGCTTCTCGGCCGCTCCTACGCGAGGCTCCCGAGGGAGCGCACCGCAGATCCGGGCGCCGAGACCTGCCCAAGCCCCATCCCAGGCTCTCGCTGCGGGGCCAGTGCTACCGGCACCAGCGCGGCTACGGGCGCTGGGCAAAGGCTGGTCCCGCCGGCCGGGCTGGCACGGGCAGCCGCGCTGCTGGCAGGAGACCCGGCTGCCGGTCACTCACCCGCAGTGGACACGGTTCCCCCCCCCCGAGATTTGCCCACCCTGCGCCAGACTCGGCTTCGCTCGGTGCTGGCATGCAGGGCACGCGAGCCACAGCGCTGCGGCACCCATGCAGGTGGCCGAGAGTCAACGGCCACCGCGGGGTGTCCTCTGCCGGTCTACCTGCCCGTGAGCGCTCCCACACTGTGTCCCTGCAGGGGACGGACCCCTGGTGCCACCCGGCTCACCGGTATGCCGCGAAATCGAGCCGCTTACCAAGTGGTGAGGGCAGAACTTCTTTAGCACACCGTTGTTCTCGTTCTCGTCTATTTTCCGCTGGTCGTAAATCCTGGGGGAAGGATGGCAGGCGTTTGGCACTCACTCGAGACACGAGGGACGCCGAGGCAACCGGCGCAGAGGGCCAGCGCTGCCCGCCTCTGTGGGCCGGGGCGGGAGGAGAGCGGCAGAGCTGCGGCTCTCCCCGACCACACAATGCCATGTCTGCGCCAGCTCTGAAACCACAACCTGCCCCGACGCCGGCTGTAGGCTCCGGCCCTCGCCCAGGGATCTGCCGAGCTGCGAGCAGCCCGGGCTGGCAGAAGTCTTGGCCAAAGCAGCTTAATGTCAACCCTCATCATGTCGGAGGCACGGCTCGGTGGCACGACAGCGTCAAAGCCTGTGTGCACACAGGCCACGACCTGCACTCGGGGCTCTGTCAGCCCACAGACTGCTCGGCAAGGGGGGGTGACCGCCACCGTGCTCGTGGCCTGGCTCCTCGGGGTCCCCAACCTGCCCGCTGTGCGAGCCCACCAGGAGCTGCCCAGTGCCGGGGAAGCCATGGGGAGAGGAGGCACATGGGCACGGGCGGAGGACAGCAGGGGTGGGGAAGGAGGGGAGGCTGTGTTTTGAGCAACGATCCCGGGCTCTCCTGAAAGCCACCGAGCGAGCGAGGCACCGGCGCTGCTGTTTGTGAGCAGTCTGCGAGCCCACGTGTGAAGCGTTTCCATGCCCGGCGCCCCAGGAGCTGCTGCCTGCATGCCAGACACCCGCGTGGCTGGCGCTCCGGGGAGCCGACGCCGCGCCGGCGATGCCAGCGGCGGGGCTGCGGCATCCCCCCTGCTCCCCGAGGAGCGGCCCCTACGCGTCCCCGGGGAGTCAAGCGATGCCGCGGCTCTGCTCGCTCTCGGGGAGCTGGGAAGCAGGCGGGCTCGGTGCGGGCACAATTCGCCTCTGCCCAAAACACGAGCTGCACCTTAAAAATCCAGCAGCTGCAGGGGAGCTCCGCACTGCTGCAGGGAGCTGAGGGGCCAGGCACATGGACACACGGACACAGCCCGGTCCCACGCCGGGGCTGCCCCGAGTGTTTCAAAGGCCCAGGGGGGGGATTGCATTTGTCACTTAAGGAGCTTGGTCCCGCCGAAACCGAGCCGTCCTCCAGCCTTGATCTCATCTGCGATACCCACCGGGCACTGCCCGCAGGTGGGGGACCGAGAGGAGGTTTATCAGAAGCTCGTTAAGAGCATTGGCAGTTGCTGAGGGAAGGATCTCCGGGCTTTAGGACAGGCTGGACAGTGGATCCCAGGGCTAAACCTCAAAGGATCCAAATCCGCCTCTGTTAATCCCCCTTGTGTTCCTGCCGGTACGGGAGAACGGGCTGTGGAGGCGTTTGAAGCGTTTCTGGGGGAGGGGGAACGTCAGATTTCAGAGCTCCACCTGAGCCCCCACGGGGGTGTTCAAGTCCACTTTGGGGGGTCAGTCTGGGCCCCCAGCAGAGACTCACCTGACAAACTGATCTCTGCCTCCCACTGCAAACTGGTAGGTGTTGGCTGGGTTCACGTAGATGGTGTACAGACCCACTTTCTTCTCCTTTTCCTTTGTCACAACCAGTTTCCTTTAAGAGACGAGGGAAAATAATAACAAAAACAACAACCAAAAAAAAAAAAAAAAAAAAATATCCACCTCGAATTCAAAACAGGGTCCAGATGGGAAAAGCAGGAGCTGCGCGAGTCTCTTACTCACTCCCAGAAAAAAAACAACACCGACAACAAAAAAAAACCAAACCCCAACTATTTCAGCCTCCCAGCTGAAGCGAGCACATGCTCTGTCTGCGACTCAAACGGCGCAGAGTGAAATCATTCCCTGGCATTTTCCTCCGAAACGTCTGAATGGTTTCAGGGCCCGAACTCGAGCCCTACGGAGCCGGACAGGCAGCAGCAAGGGCAGAATGGGATTAACTCCAGAGCAGAAACGCTCTGCTGTTATTTTTCCCCACCATCTCGCTGTAATAAGACCCAGATTTAACGAAATCCGACACACGCACACCATCCCCCCTCCCCCAGGAGCTCAATATTTCGGCTTTGCAGACACGAACACAAACTGAGGCAGCATCCTCAAGAAGGAACAGCGAGCTCAAAAGCTTGTCTTTCTTCTAATTATACCGTTCGGCTTAATGAAAGATGGGAGCTGCCTACGGTCTGCCTGCAAACCCTGCCTCCAGAGCGGTTTCACACTCACAGGGTGTCAATTCCCCGCCAGCACCAAACCCAAACAGCAGCGCGGCTCCCCAGGAAGAAAGAGGAGGGACAGACCCACGCCAGCCTACTGACCAACAGACTCCTCTCCAAACGGACCCGGAAAACGGAGGGGGGAGCGGGGATGAGGATTAAATGCGGCTGTTTTGAAATGCCCCAGCAGTTTTTTTGTCCTGGTTATGAAACAGACGGGTTTAAGGCTGTA
This sequence comes from Pluvialis apricaria, assembly GCA_017639485.1. Taxonomy (NCBI): domain Eukaryota; kingdom Metazoa; phylum Chordata; class Aves; order Charadriiformes; family Charadriidae; genus Pluvialis; species Pluvialis apricaria. The sequence continues at coordinate 3,242,615 of CM030033.1, forward strand.
GACAAAAGCACTCGCACATACAAATAAAACCAAACCACCAGGAGACGAGCGCCGAAGCCCTCGGTTTTAAGCAGGATCATCTTCATAATAATACGCCGCTATATTGGAAAAGCACCATGATATCAAAACCAGGCGTCTGTTTGAACACCCGCCACGGATTTATTTTGGAAGCTTGTCAGAAACGACAGATCTCTCGGCGATATGGGTTAAGATCCAGCACGCACCACCCGGCTGCTTGCTAATTATTGTTTTTCAATTAACTGCAATAGCGCTCATGCGACGAGCGAGTCAGGCGAACCGCGAGCGCTGAGCTGCTGCCAGCGTGGAGAGATTTCAGTGCTGTGATTAATCAGCCACTTCACCGCGCAGACGGAGCGCAGGACCCCGAGCACTGCCCCCGGGGTGGGTAAACGGGTGCCGGACGGGCAGCCTTTGGCAGCCGCCGCGGCAGGGACGCCTGCGCAGCGACCTGCCGCACCGGTACTATTTCGGTTTCCTATCTGAACACGGCCGCTTCCCGGGGAGGATGAGGGTTCAAACGCACGTGTCTAATTAGCAAGGTTCACATCCGTACCCTCACGCGAGACAGCCAGCCCCGGACCAGCCACCAAAAAGCTCTCTCGTCTGACCACGCACCTCAGGGAAGACACCACTGCTTGAAAGCCAAAAAAATATCTGTTTTCCCACTTTGTGCCCATTGAACAGGCACACGTTGCTGTGAAAACACAGCGGCACAAGCGGGACCCTCAGCCCTACGCAGCCGAGCACCGCCCGCGCGCAGGGGAGCCCCCCGGGAGCCCGGAGCTCCCTCCGGAGCTCCCCCGGTCCCGGCAGTGGCAGCGGGTAGAGAAATACTCACGAGGCAGGCCGGTCTTGTCTCAGATCAATGGTGAAGACTACAGCATCTTCACCTGCTGATAGGAAAGTGCATGGAGAATCCGGTTCTAGGGCCAGCTGGAAGATAAATACTTGGGCATTGGTTCCCTTTTTACCCAACAAAGTGGCAAGATCCCTTTCTCCCAGTACACCGTGACCTGACGCGGCACCAAACCCTCTACACCCGCAGCTGAGTGCTCACATCACTGCTTTGCAGGGCAGAGAGACCCTCCTCGTCCCCCTCAGAGGTGACAGCGATTATAAAGCAGCATTTAAAACCGCTCCCTCAACAGCAGAGGCTCTGCCTTCACTACTTCTGGCAGCCGTTGAGCCAGCATGGCCCCCGGGTGTTTTGGGGGTCCCTGGATGCCACCCACCCCCTCCGCAGGCTGGTCTGGGCTCACCTTGTGCGAAGCTCCTTTGTGCTGTGCCACGCGCTTGGTATTTTTGCAGCACTGGGTGGCGGAGAGCTCGGCCACCCGGACTTGCCCGTCCCGAGCACACATAGCCAGAGTGGAGTCGCCGCTGTTGGGGAGGAACTTGGCCTGGAAGAGAGCAAGCGGAGGGGCGGCTTTCAGCGCTGGGGCAGGGGCTTGTGCATGCGTGGAAGGAAACGGGGTGAAACGGGAGAGAAACGGAGCGCAGCACCGCTGCCAGACCCCAGGGAGCCCTGGATGCTCAGATCTGCAGGCAGCGACTGCAAAGCCTCGGCTCCACGGGCCGAGCTCTCCCATCGATCGTCTCGGTTCTCGCTGGCGAGCACAGAGAGCCAGGATGCGGCGGAGATGCTGGGGGTGCCAGCGTCCCTCCAAGCGTGAGCTGTGCCGTGGTGGCAGCAGAGCGCGGCCCTCCAGGCCCCTCTGGTGCTGGCAGAGCCACAGCACTGCCCACACGCCGGGCTGCCGGCACAGCACGGCACAGCTTCCTCCGAACACGGCTCCTGCCGACAGCCGCTTCCAAACCTGCGGCTCACCGGGGCCGGAGGAGCAGCAGAGGCCAGAGCTCAGCTTGGGGACGCTCTGCAGGGCACGGGGGCATCTCATCCCGCCGGCCCCAGCTGGGGCTCTGCAAGATGGTGGATTTTAAGGCACACCGGTGGGTTTTGATGGTTATTTACCACCGCACAGCGGCTGGACTCCTCCCACAGCCCTTAGCTTTAACAACGCGTTTCTCCTGCCCCGCACAGCATCGTCCAGCTGAAATTAGGTGCTTCTAGAGCAGGCACCTGCCCACCGTGGGGGATCTTCCATCACCCCCAGCCCTCCCAGGACCCTCCCCACACCCTCCTCACCTGGAAGACGTTGCTCTTGTGGCCGCTCTCGAACTCCAGCACCGGCTGCCTCCTGACCCAGTCCCACACCACCACTTTGAGGTCGTCGCTGCCGCTGGCCAGCCACGTGCCGCGCTGGTTAAAGTGCAGGGTGTTGACGCAGCCCGTGTGGCCCTCCAGGCCGTGCTGGAGGCGGAAGCGTTGCACGAAGACCCTGGCCCCGCAGGCCTCGTAGACGAAGCGGGCGCTGGAACCCAGCTCCCTTTCCCGGAGGGCATGGACCGCCTGCCAGCGGGGCTGGGGCAGCGCCGTGGTCTCCGAGGACACCCAGTCCTCCAGGGCCTGCTCGTCATCGGAGGAGTCTTGGTCGTGGTTGGCACGCTTGCGCTGGGCACGGCGGTGGGACCGCTGCTCCTCCTCTTCGTCCTCCTCCTCTTCCTCCTCCGAGTGCGACCGGTCGAGGGCCCGGTTCTCCTCGTTTATGGAGTAGTGGCCCGTGTCGTCCATGCTGTCAGAGTCCTTCTCCTCCCCCGAGCTCTCCGTGTCCGTGTCCCGGCTCTCTGTGCTGGTGCGGTTGGGCCCCACGTCGTCTCCCGTGAGGCTCAGGCTGAGGTCGGAGGCCTCCACCTCGATGCCAGAGGAGGTTTCTCGGCCCTCCTCGGCTGACATCTCCTCTGGGCTGCTGGACAAGCTGCCTGCATGGTGCAGACAACACTGTCAGCCTCCCCAGTGGGAGACCCCAGGCACGGGGAGACCGGACCCTGCCGGCACCCTTACCATTCACTATGTCCGTCTTCCCCTCCATGCTGCTCCCTTTATCCGACATTGTGTTTTCCAGAGCGCTCACCCTGCGTGCGAGAGAGGGAGAGAACAGAAGCTGGAGCGGCCCTGCCATGGTCAGTCTGCCAAGACAGGGATGTGCTGCCCTGTCTCCGTGTCGGAGCCGCACACACGCCCACGGCATCGCAGGCTTTCTAAGGGAAACAACCAGCGGAGGAAGCGGTGCAGACATGGCTACGGGCTCAGTGACCACACTCGATGCACACAAGCATTCACGGCAACAAAAGCTCATCGGGTATCGTCGAGGGCAGAGCGAACGGCAACATCCCGCGGCCTCCACCGAGGCGCCCACAGGGTAACAGGGCTGCTCGCCACTGTCGCCTGAGCTCCTCTCCAGTTCCTACTGTGCTCAGACGCCATCAGCTTAGCGGGGAAGCAAATCTACGACTGTCCTCCTGCCTGCAGGATGGCTCCCGCTGCCTGCGCCCAGTCCTCGCTTCGCCTCTCGCAATAAGACCCGCGTTTCCCCATCGTCAATCCCTGGCCAGGCTCAGGGGAAGGAGGAGGTGTTGACTCCAGTGATCGCTGCAACAAGGCAGCTGCACAACACACGTCCCTGGCTCAGGGCGCGCAGGGAGGCAGGAGCGGGGCTCAGATCGCAGGCAGATGAGGAAAGGTGGTTGGGGAGGCAGTGAGTCTCGGTATTGAGAAACTTCTTGGCACCTGCAGACTGTAGGCTGCCAGTAAAAAGCTGCTCAAGAGGTTTTTTTAACCCCAGCAATGGATTTTTAAACACCTTCCCACACATAAAATCCTCCTGGCATCGCCGAGGGGCCATTTTCCTCCACGCCACGGACAGGGCAGCAGCCCCGGATGCCCGGCCAGCCTGCCTGGCCTCCCCCAGGAGCAACCTTTGGCCTTTGGCACCCCCAACAACTCTGCTCCTCCACGGGAGCGGGCAAAAGCAGAGCCATGCGACGAGGCCAGGAGCTCTCCGGCATTTCCAATTGCTCCAGGAGAGGTTCACCAATTCCTCGCGAGTGCAGGGAAAACCAAAGGTGAGTGTGTTTTTGGGCATTTCCCAGCCCTTGCATCGGAGCCAGCTGTGGCAGGGAAGGAAGGCACAGGCTGCAGGAGCAGCGTCAGCCCTGCTCTGCATCCGTGGACGGCGTCCAAAGCGGCCGCAGCTCCCCTGGCTGCTGGGGCAGCTCCCACGGGGCCATGGCCATGAAGCGGAGCCGCCTCTGCGCCTGTGGGCTGTGCACACCCCCAGGAATGCGGTGCCCATTGCTCGCTGGTGGCCACAGGTGGCTTCTGGCGAGAGCACCTGCCGGCAGAGCCGCCCCATCAGCAGGTTACACCGAGACGCGGGAGGAAAAATGTCGGAGTCACGAACAGCAGAGGTTTTGCCAAGGTGGAGGGGGGAAAAAAAAAAAAACCCAAACCCTAACATTTTATTTATGCTTTGCTCGTTCTTTACTTTCATTCTATTTTTAGTTGGACTTTTTTATACTTGGTTTAGCTGCTTGCTCTTAACCAGTGTCAGGGAGTCTGCTAAAAATTCCCAATTTACACACAGGGAAAAGCTGAAGCCAGAACATCATTAACTCCGATTACGGCAAACGCTCTGGAGACTAATCCTCGTTAGATTGGGAATTAACACCAGCGCAGCCCGAAGAGCCAAAGAAGGCGAAAGGCTCTGCCCAGGCAGGGTCTGCCACTGCCAGTCCGAGCCCGGGCACGGCTCCCCACTAAGAAACGGGTGATTTAGGAGGCGAGCGGGGCTCGCTGAAGCTGCCGACCTGCGGGTACGGCTGCAGGGCGATGAAGCAGGGGCCACCACCTGATGGCACTGCGGGGGTGCCCGGGGAGGGCCTGGGCAGCGCGGCTGGCTGCGGCTGAAGTGTGATAAAAGCTCTTACAGCGTAGGAGCGTTTATAGGGAAACTGAGTTTATGCAACTGAAAACACCAGCGAGCTTGAGCCGACTGCAGCCGCTCGCTCAGCAACAACAGTAGCGGTGCAGAAGAAAAAGATAAAGTGTTTTCTGCAGCTTCAGTTTTAACTATTCCCCAGCTGGCGCTGCCAGCCCAGGCAGAATCGCTTCAAAACCACTGATACTGTGGAGAGGGGGAGGAAAGGGCTGCAAAGCAAAGCGGGAGAGGAGAGCTGCCCTAGAGCCTCAGCCCTCCTCTCCCCTGCCCAAACCCACCGGATCTCCGCTCTGTGCCGGCAGTCGGATGCGGTGCTGAGCCCGTCTCTCCACCGCCAGCAGCTCTCGGCACACCAAGGCTTCGTGCCGGCGGCGCGGCGGGGAGGAGAGCGGGTGTTCACCTCCCGCAAAGCGCCAAGGCTCAGCCCTACGAGGGGATTACTCACCGCCGCGGCGGGGGCAATCCGTGCTCGCTCAGCCGGCGAGTTCACCGTGCCGCAGGCGGTGCTCTGTGCCCGGCCAGGTCTGTCCCCGGGGGCACAGGGGCTGGACCAGGCAGGAGCTGGGGCACGACTGGTTTTAATTTACCGCTCTAAGTGGCAAGGCGACTCGGTCCCTTGTAGGGCGCCTGTCGCGCCGCATGACTAAGGAACAGGCTCGAAACACCACCGTGCTCAGCTATGGCGTAACTCCCTGCCACTCGAGATGAAGAGAAAGTCCATCAACAGGTCGACTTTCACTCCGCCCGTTATTTTGCCTTTATCGGCACTGTTAATCCAAGGGGCCTGGAGAGTCTTTGCACATACAAAAGGAACCGGGTTTGGACTTTGCTCCTCGGTAGTTATTTTCCTCTGCCAAATTACCTATTCAGATCTGTCATTAACACCCTTTCACGGCAGCCTTTTCACCAAGGTGAGGAACAAGAAACGCGCTTTCAGAGGAAAGGAATCCATTACCAAATAATTAGCCTGACTTCATGTCTCATCCACCCACACTGGAGGACCATAACCTCGCTGGGAAATTAAGCGAATTGAGAAAAAAGCCCTGGGCTGCCTCAGCAGAACAGACAACAGGGACAGACGTGGCCTCTGCCAGCACCAGGGACACTGTGGGGGATACCATCGCTCCCCAGCCACGAGAGCCCGGGAGCACGACGCCAGCCCGTGCCGGCTGCCTGGTACCGATGGAGAGCCGGGCTGGGCACTCGGCTCTGACAGCTCTGCGTCAGCCTCCGCAGCCACCCACCAGCACCGCTCACAGGCGCCGAATCTGTTCACGTGTCAGGGAGATTAAAGCGCGCGTCGACCAGCAGCCCCGTGGCACGGCACAGCGTGCCGTCGGCACTTGAGGGCTCAGGCAGGGACAAACCGGCAGCAGGCGGACACAGGGGAACCCCACACTCGAGTTACCAGCGGCTGGAAACTCAGATGGCACCAAAGGCACTGTTTCCACCGCCCCAAACCACGGAGCACTGGTTGAGGGAAGCAACGGGACGTTACTCGGCGCAGACTGGAGGGAGCTGGGACACGATCAGCCCTGCAGAGAGCCCCGAGCCCTCATCAAGCGATTTGAGCCCGTCACTGAGCCACCAGCACCAGGCCAGGTCTCCCTGCCAAGGCGGCAATGCCTCAGGGCACGCGGCTGGAGCCAGCAAACCCAGCCCGGTTCCAGGGCACTGTGCAGAGTGACCCCGGGAGCAGACACGTGGGTTTGCAGTTCCCTGGAGTCAACATCTGGATAGGATCAGCACTCCCTGCTTCACATGCTCCAAGCCTGACTCTCCGGCACCCTTGCGAGGGCCCTAAAAATATCCCTCCGCATGCCACAGCCTCCCGGCTGCCTCCGCGGCCACCAGGATCGAGCTGTGAGTACCGCCACCTCCTCCCCCAGCAGCAGGAACAGCCTCGACCCACCGAGCGAGTGCCTGGGGCTCAGCATCCCGCTGGCACAGAGCACCAGGGCTCACACCGCTGCGCTGCCCCGCTGCCTGCCAGGCTCCAAGCCCCCAAACCGGCACGATACCGGTCAGCAACTCCAACGGTCATGCCCAGGAGACAATCCTTTCCATCCCGAGCCGCTACTCCAACCTGTAACGCCACGAGCTGACGGGACACAGGTCCTGCTCCGTGCAGCAGCCGGCTCCAGCCCCTCGCTGCCACCTGAGATCTGCCATCCACCCATGCCAGCACTCAGTGCCCCTCCACAGCGCTCGCAGGACTCGGCCACATGCCGTGGCGTCACCAACCCGGCTGCTTTACGGCTGGAAACCCAGCGCTCACAGCCGCTCTGTCCCTGAACGATCTGTCATTAAAATATTTACATAGCTATATAAACACCCGAATAGCCAGGCTCTGCGGGCCCTCAGCACCCAGGCCGTGTTCGGACTACGTAACGCAGAGGAGCAACGGGGCCAGGAGCAAGTGCAGGGCATTTTCAACCCACCGACAGCCCCTCACCTCGGTTTCCAACACCCTGGCACACCGAGATGCCCGCAGGACACCATGGCACAGCCTCGAGCCTGCACTTACACTGGGTCCCTCCCGTGCACATGTCGCGCTGGGATCGGCTGAGCCTCTTCTATTTAAGGAAAGTTTTCTCATCGGACCTGGACAGAGGCAACCTCGTCTGTTTGCTGTGGAGGAGCCTTCCTTCCCCCCAGGATAGTGTCAGGGGATTTAAAGCCCCAATTAAACCTCCTGGGACAAGCAGGTTTCCACCCTGAATGCTCCTCACAGGGGAGAGGTCGGACGGGCACCTCCGGTTTACCGAGACGTGGGCGGAAACCCACCAGCAAGGCCACATTCGGGAGGGCCTTGGTTAATTACAAACCTACTCAGGAGCCCGACAGGTCCTAGTGACAACGCTAATTAAGCAGCTTCCCGCTTGCAATCACAGGGAGGTCCAGAATCCCCATCCTGGAGCATCCTGGGCACGGCAGCGTCTCTTTGGGGGACACAGCGCCCACCTCCCCACAGCTCTTCCCAACCATCCCATGGCACAGCCCCAGCTCCCTCAGCGCCTCGTGGGACAACATGAACCCTCTCCCAGTGTGAGCAGGGCCTAATTAACTGTGGCTAATGAGCACTGGCTGCCTCAGCATGCAGCGCCACCCCTTCCCCATCCAGCACCCGGGAGGAGGGAGGCTCCCGGCTCCCCAGGGGGAATCAGTGGTCCCCAGGCTGCGGAAAGCCCAGCTGGCAGGAGAAATCCTGCAGGAGCAGCTCAGGGCCGCGCCATAATTCGCAAATAATTCGGCATCGTGAAGGAGACTGAAGCAGACGCAGCCCAAACCTCCACCTCTGCAGCTCGCAGGACGGACAGACAGACATGAGGCAAGCACTGCCGGACCCGGGGCGGCCCACTCACCTGCGCAGCGGCGGCGGTGCCACGGGCACCGAGTGCCAAGGCCGGGGCTGGAGGTTTGCTGGCAGCTGACGGAAACAACAGGTTAAAGCCCGGCAGTGCAGGGTCCGGCCGTGTCTGCCCTGGGGACCCCCCCCCCCGGGGACAACGGGGACTGTCCTGCAAGGGAGGGGGTGAGAAAGGCCCAAGGACGGTGACGTTTGGACCTTGGGGGGGGGGGGCAGGAGGTACCCTCAACCGAGCTCCCCCCACCACGTGGGACCAGCTCTAGGGCTGGCAGGGACCCCCAGGGCCCCCTCAGGGCACCATGACACCTCGGGGGCACCAGGGAAGGAACCCTGGCGTCAGGACGGGACCCTCAGCAACCCCCCTGCGGTCGGCAGGATATGGCCCTGGGGACAGCAGGGGTGCCCTCAGCATCCCCCCAAAGAGACAAGGACACCACAGAGGTGACAGGCACCAGCCCTGGGGACAGGAGACACCCCCCTGGTACTCCCTCAAAGAGACGGTGACACCCCGAGGGCAACAGGGACTGACCCTGGGGACAGAAGGGACACCCAAGACCCCTCCCAAGGGCTGATGAGCCCCTTGGGGCAACAGGAACCAGCCCTGGGGGCGAGAGCCCCCACCAACACCCTCCCCAAAGCACACCATCTCCAAGGGGGGAGCAGGGACAGTCCTGGGGGCAGCACGGACCACCCCCAACGGCACAAAGCCCCCCTGGGGGCAGCAGGGACCCCCCTCAAAGGCACAAAGCCCCCCTGGGGGCAGCAGAGCCCCCCCCCAAAGGCGCAGGGACCCCCCCCAAAGGCGCAGGGACCCCTGGGGACAGCAGGCACCCGCTGGGGACAGCAGGACGCCCCCCCCAAAGGCACAAAGCCCCCCTGGGGGCAGCAGGGACACCCCCCAAAGGCGCAGGGACCCCCCCCAGTACCCGATGACCCCACAGGAGTATCGGGCCCCCCCCCAGCCGCCCCCAAAGGCCCCGTACACCGCAGGGACGGTGGGACCCCGCGGGTTGTGCCCCCCCCCGCCCCGAGGAGCCCTTCTGGCCCGGCCCCGAGCGGGCCCCGCCCCCAGCGCCGGCCCCGCCGCCCGGCGGGTGGGGGAGGGGAGGGCCGCCGGGCCGGGGCTGGAAGCGCCGGTGAGGGCGGGGAGGGGGAGGGAGGGGAGGCCCCGCACCGACCCGACTCCCGGCAGCTCCCGGCCGTCGCTCAGGCGCGGGCCCCGCGGCCGCCGGCTGCTCCTCCGCCACCGGCTCCGGGCCCAGCCGCCGCCATCTTAGTGCGCCGCCTCCGCGGGACGCTTTACGGCGCCGCTTTACGGCAACGGCCGCTGCGCGACACCGCGCGACAGCGCCGCCCCCGCCCCGCCGTCGCCATGGCAGCGGCGACCCCCGTGTTATTGTAGGGTCGCCCTGTGCCCCCTCAGTGTTATTGTAGGGTCGCCCTGTGCCCCCTCAGTGTTATTGTAGGGTCACCCTGCTCCCCCCCCAGTTTATTGTAGGGTCACCCTGTGCCCCCCCGCTGTGTTACTGTAGGGTCTCCTTATACCCCTCCAACATTATTGCAGGGTCAGCCCCCCCCCCCGTGTTATTTTAGGGTCTCCTTGTCCCCCCCCCCGTGTTATTGCAGGGTCTCCTTGTCCCCCCCCGTGTTATTGCAGGGTCTCCTTGTCCCCCCTCAATGTCACTGTAGGGTCTCACGCGCCCCCCCCCCCGTTACTCGGGGTCCCCCCCATCGCTGTAGGGTCACCCCGTGTCCCCCCCGCCCCCCCCCCCATTTCGGCAGGAGCCATTCCAGTTGCAAACATCTTTATTGGGGACATCAGGGACACACACAGGCGTCCCCAGGGCCGGGGGTCCCTGCGCCCCCCCACCCCACACCGGCCCCCCGCTGGCACCCCCCCGGTGCGGGACGGCAGAGCCGGTGCTGCCGCATTCAGCGCTGCTCCTCAGCGGCCGCGGCTCCAGCTCCGCTCGGCCTCCTCGTCCTCCTCCTCATCCTCGTCGGGGTCTTCATCAGTCGGTAACGAGGCGGGGGCCTTCCTCAGCACCGGGGGGGCCGCGGGCGCCCCCGTCCCACCACCAGCACTACATGAGGCGGCACTGCTCGCCGCCCGCCGCCCCCGGCAGCTCCAGGTTGAGGCCGGGGGGCTGCGGGGAGAGGGTGAGTGGGGGGAACCGAGGCATCCCGGGGGGACCCAGGAGTCCGGGGGGGTCCCCCCACCCCCCCCCAGGGGGTCCCCGGGGACACTCACCGACTCCCCGGCCAGCTCCTTGGGCGGGTGACCCAGGTCCTGCAGCTGGGGGGGAGACAAGGGGGGTCAGGGTGACACTGGGGGGTGTCAGGGTGGCACTGGGGGTCTGGGGGGGGTCAAGGTGGCAGTGGGGGGCTCAGGGTGGCAGGGGGAGGCTCAGGGTGGCACCAGGGGGGGTCAGGGTGGCCCTGGAGGTCACAGGGGGTCAGGGTGGCAGCACGGGGCTCAGGGTGGCACTTGGGGTCTGGGGGAGTCATGGTGGCACCAGGGGGGTCAGGGTGGCACTGAGGGTCTGGGGGGGGGGTCAGGGTGGCCCTGGAGGTCACAGGGGGTCAGGGTGGCACTGGGGGTGTCAGGGTGGCAGCTGGCGGCTCAGGGTGGCACTGAGGGTCTGGGGGGGGCGTCAGGGTGGCCCTGGGGGTGTCAGCAGGGGGCTCAGGGTGGCACTGAGGGTCTGGGGGGGGGTCAGGGTGGCCCTGGAGGTCACAGGGGGTCAGGGTGGCACTGGGGGTGTCAGGGTGGCAGCAGGGGGCTCAGGGTGGCACTGAGGGTCTGGGGGGGGGCGTCAGGGTGCCCCTGGGGGTGTAAGCAGGGGGCTCAGGGTGGCACTGAGGGTCTGGGGGGGGGGGGTCAGGGTGGCCCTGGAGGTCACAGGGGGTCAGGGTGGCACTGGGGGTGTCAGGGTGGCAGCAGGGGCCTCAGGGTGGCACTAGGTGTTGGGGGGGGTCATGGTGCCACCGGGGGGGGTCATGGTGGCACTGAGGGTGTCAGGGTGGCACTTGGGGTCTGGGGGAGTCAGGGTGGCACTGGGGGTTGCAGGGTGGCACTGGGGGTCTGGGAGGGGTCTTGTGTCCCCCCCCCTCACCTGCTGCATGAGGTCGAGGAGGGTCTCGAAGCGCGCCCGCCGCTCCTCCTCGCCCTCGCCCGGCCGCTCGTCCTCCAGCTGCCGGCAGATGCGGCCCATCACGCCGTGCTGCGCCCGGTACCGCTCGTACTGCTCAGCCGGCAGCGCCTCGCCGTGCTGCCGCAGCCACTCGGGGTACTGCGGGGAGGGGGACAGCCGAGGGGGGGGGTCACACCAGGACCGCCACGCCTGCCCCCCCCCCATCCCACCCTGCCGGAGCCCCCACCTTCTCGGTGATCTCCTTGAGCGAGGGGTAGAGCACGTCCTTGGAGAGCAGGGTCTGCATGATGCTGCGCATGACGGGCAGGACGCTGCCCTCGCCGTCGCCCTCCTCCAGCCCCAGCCCCTCCAGCGCCTTCGCCAGCTCCTCCTCCGAGGCCGAAGAGCTCTGCAAGGACACCGTCAGCCCCCTCCCCCGGCATGGGGGACACCCCTGGGGGACCCCGCTCGCCCGGCGGCGGGGCGGCCGTACCTGCAGGTCGGTGGCGTTCCTGGCCAGGCCGCTCAGCGTCTCCTTCAGGCAGGAGGTGAACTCCTGCTGCGACGCTGCGTCACCGCCTGCGGGGACCGGGAGACGCCGGTTGGGGACAGGGAGACGCCGGGCACCCAGGGGCACCCCGCTTGGCACAGGTCCGGGTCGTGTCTTGGGGACCCCGCGCCTAAATGGGGGTCCCGGGGACCTGCGGGACCAGGGTATACCCCAAAAGCCCCCAGATCTTCCCCCCACCCTGCTCCACCGCGGTGCCGGCTGGCGGCAAGGATTCTCGGCGAGCCCCTGGCATGCGGGAGGATGCCCGGCACTGCGACGCCAGAGAGGTGCCAAACCGAGACCACCCGGCGTGGTGGGGAACCCCCCGCCACCAGTCCCACCCCGGCGTGCCACACGCCGCTCACTCTTCCGCACCCTCGGTCACCCGGCTGTCGGAGTGCGAGGCCGGCGGGCACCGGCGCACTCCCGGCACGGCAAAGGCTCAGCCGGGTTGCAACACGCCGACTCTGGCGCAACCGATCCGGGGGCAGCCGGGGGATGGCAGCCACCACCCCTCGGCGCCCACCTTCGCCCCCTTCCTTTACCCCCGCGGCGCCGAGGGGGCTGCGTGCCGCGCGCGCCGGCCCCACTCACCCACTCTGCCCGCCGCCTCCGACAGCTTCTGGAACTGCTCCACCAAGTGCGGCTCCTCCCGGGCCAGCTCCTGCATGGCCTGCTCGAATTCGGCGGCCGCCTGCGAGGCCAGCTCCCCCTCGAAGAGCTCCTCGAAGAACCTCTCCTGCGAGGCGAAGAGGGCGGCCTGGGGAGAGGGGCACGGTCACCCCCCCACCCCCCCCGAGGCTCGGGGCGATGGTGGCGGGCGCAGCCCGGCAGCGTCGCACCTTGGCGGCGGCGGCGGCGTTGGGCGAGGGCTGTGCCCCGGCGGGGGGGCGGCGGAAGCGGCGGCGGGGGGGCGGCGGGCCTGGCCTTCTCAAAGTCATCCAGGGCGCCTGGGGAGGGGGCCGGAATGAGGGGGGGACCCCCGGGCACCCCCGGCCCCGGGGGACACACACCGGCCCCAAAGTGGCTCCCTGCGCCCCAGCGACCCCCACCTCACCGCCCCCCCAGGACCCCAACGCCTGCCCAGAGCCGGGGGCACTGCCCCGAACCCCCCAGCCCCACTGCACCCCCAATGACCGCCCCCCAGCCCCACGGCACCCCGTAACCCCCAGCCCCACTGCACCCCAATGACCCCCCCGCCCCATAGTACCCCCAATAACTGCACCCCAATGACCCCCCCCAGCCCCACCGCACCCCGATGACACCTCCAGCCTCACTGCACCCCATAACCCCCAGACGCACCGCCCCCCAATGACCCCCCCCAGCCCCATGGCACCCCCAATAACCGCACCCCAATGACCGCCCCCCAGCCCCATGGCACCCCGTAACCCCCAGCCCCACTGCACCCCAATGACCCCCCTGCCCCATAGTACCCCCAATAACTGCACCCCAGTGACCCCCCCCCAGCTCCATGGCACCCCAAAGATGCCCCCAGCCCCATTTCACCCCCAATAACCGCACCCCAATGACCCCCCCCCAGCCCCACTGCACCCCATAACCCCCAACCCCACTGTACCCCAATGACCCCCCCCCAGCGCCATTGTACCCCAATGACCCCCCCCAGCCCCATGGCACCCCAATAACTGCACCCCAATGACGCCCCCCAGCCCCACTGCACCCCCCCAATGAGCCCCCAAGCCCCATGGCACCCCAAAGACACCCCCAGCCCCATTTCACCCCCAATAACTGCACCCCAATGACCGCCCCCCCAGCCCCACTGCCCCTCAATGACACCCCCAGCCTCACTGCACCCCATAAACCCCAGCTCCACTGCACCCCAATGACCCCCCGACCCCAAGGACCCCCCCACCCCCCATGACCCCCAGCCCCATTGTACCCCAATAACCCCCGCCCCCGCCGCACCTCAAAGACCGCCCCCCAATGACCCCCCCCAGCCCCCCCCCCCTGCACCCCACCGCCCCCGGCCCCCCCCGGCCCCGCTCACTGTCGAGCAGCTCCTCCAGCTCCGGGTCGGCGCCCGGGCCCGGCTCCGCCGCCATCTTCGCGCCGCTCCGCCTCCGCCGGGGGGGGGGCGGGACCGCTGGACCACGCCCCCGTCAGGCCACGCCCCCCGCCCCGCCCCCGCGGGAGCCACGCCCCCCGCCGCGCGCCCGCCAGGCGGCGCTGCAGTGCCGGGGGCGGGGCCTCACCGACACCCCCCACCCCCCCCCCCCTCCCCGCGGGGGCGCTCCCGGCGTGGGGACCCCCGCGGTGCTCCCAAACTTCGGGGTCCCACAGCTCGGGGTCACTGTCCCGGGGGTCCCGGCGCCGGGGGGTCCCGACCCTCGGGGTCCCAAACTTCGGGGTCCCACAGCTTGGGGTCTCTGTCCCGGGGGTCCCGGCGCCGGGGGGTCCCGACCCTCGGGGTCCCAAACTTCGGGGTGCCACAGCTCGGGGTCACTGTCCCGGGGGTCCCGGCGCCGGGGGGTCCCGACCCTCGGGGTCCCAAACTTCGGGGTCCCACAGCTTGGGGTCACTGTCCCGGGGGTCCCGGCGCCGGGGGGTCCCGACCCTCGGGGTCCCAAACTTCGGGGTCCCACAGCTTGGGGTCACTGTCCCGGGGGTCCCGGCGCCGGGGGGTCCCGACCCTCGGGGTCCCCAAACTTCGGGGTCCCACAGCTTGGGGTCTCTGTCCCGGGGGTCCCGGCGCCGGGGGGGTCCCCGACCCTCGGGGTCCCAAAACTTCGGGGTCCCACAGCTTGGGGTCACTGTCCCGGGGGTCCCGGCGCCGGGGGGTCCCGACCCTCGGGGTCCCAAACTTCGGGGTCCCACAGCTTGGGGTCACTGTCCCGGGGGTCCCGGCGCCGGGGGGTCCCGACCCTCGGGGTCCCAAACTTCGGGGTCCCACAGCTTGGGGTCTCTGTCCCGGGGGTCCCGGCGCCGGGGGGTCCCGACCCTCGGGGTCCCAAACTTCGGGGGTCCCACAGCTTGGGGTCACTGTCCCGGGGGTCCCGGCGCCGGGGGGTCCCGACCCTCGGGGTCCCAACACCCAGGGTCCCGTATCTCGGGACCCCAGCACCTTGGGGGTCCCAAATCTTAGGGTCTCAGCCCCTGCGGTCCATCTCTCAGGGCCCCAACCCTCAGGGTCCCAGCACCTTGAGGGTCCCAGCGCCTGGGGGTCCCAAATCTCGGGGTCCCAGATCTTGGGGTCTCAGTCCCCGCGGTCCAGCTCTCAGGGTCCCAACCCTCTGTGTCCCGGCACCTGGGGGGTCCCACATCTTGGGGTCCCAACCCTCAAGGTCACAAACCTCAGGGTCCCGCCAACTTGGGGGCTCCAGATCTTGGGGTCACTGTCCCTGGGGTCCAACCCTCAGGGTCACAAACCTCGGGGTCCCAACCATCGGGGTCTCGGCACCTGGGGGTCCCAGATCTTGGGGTCTCAGTCCCTGGGGTCCCAGCACCCGGGGGTCCCATATCTTGGGGCCCCAGCACCTTGGGGCCCCCACATCTTGGGGTCTCAGTCCCTGCGGTTCAGCTCTCAGGGTCCCAGACCTCGGGGTCCCGGCACCTGGGGGCTCCCAGCGCCTGGGGGTCCCAACCCTCGGGGTCCTGGCACTGTGGGGGCTCCAGACCTCGAGGTCACTGTCCCTGGGGTCCCAGCACCTTGGGGGTCCCAACCCTCAGGGTCCCATATCTTGGGGTCACCGTCTCTGGGGTCCCCGGCCCCTTGGAGTCCTAGTCCACATGGTTCCAGCTCTCAGGGTCCCAGATCTTGGGGTCCCAGCACCTTGGGGGTCCCAGATCTTGAGGTCTCAGCACCCTGGGGTCCCAGCTCTCAGGGTACCACATCTGGGGGCCCCAGTCCTTGGGGTCCTGCTCTCAGGGTCTCAATCCTCCGGGTCCCAGCCCCTGGGGGGTCCCAGCTCTTGCAGTCCCAGTCTTTTGGGGGACCCAGCCCATGGGAACCCAGATTTTGGGGTGCCAGCTCTCAGGGTCCCAGCTTCGGGGCCCCCAGCCCTCAGGGTCTCAGCCCCTCACGGGTGCAGGACACCCATGGGGCTGCTCGTGCCCTGTGTCCTTGGAGGGTCCCGGTGCCCAGAGGAACCCCCCTGGGCGAAGGGGCTGGCGTCTCCGCCAGGCCTCCCCCTCGTCGGTGCCCGTCACGTCCCCGCCACCGTCCCCCGGGGATGGGGCAAAGCCCCGGGGACGCGGAAGTCGCTTCCTTCCCCTTTCCCCAAATGGCTGCTATGCAAAGGGCAGGTGGCCCCGCCAGCACGCGGCAGAGTGCCGGGATGGCCGGGAGCACGGCGCTGCTCCTCTGGGGTGAGTGCCCGCGCACGGGCCACGGGGCTGGGCAGGGGGCCTGATGCTACGGGGATGGGCGCCTGGACCCCTCTCTGCTTCGGGGAGCAGTGGGTTAGGGCAGAGCCCGGTGGCACCGGCTGGGCCGCAGGGAGGGAGCACATGGTGGCTGCGGGGTCACCCAAGGTCCCAAACGCCAGCAGAGCCAGCCCACGGCGTTGTAGCCCTGGCCGTGGGCTGGGGTGGCCGTGGGGACAGGGTTGTGGGGACAGGGGTGTGGGGACAGGGCTGTGGGGTTGGGGGACATGGCAACGATGGCGATGTGGGGATGGAGATGTGGGGACGGAGACGTGGGGACAGAGACGTGGGGACGTGGGGACGGGGATGTAGGGACAGGGACGTGGGGATGGGGACGTGGGGACGGGGACGTGGGGATGGGGACGTGGGGATGGAGACATGGGGAGGGGGCTGTGGGGACAGGCGCCGCAAGGAGAGCGTTGAGGGGACTGGCACCATGGGGCTGGGGTGGCTGCGGGGACAGGGATATGGGGATGGGGACATGGGGACAAGCACCACGCAGATGGGGCTGTGGGAGCAGGTGCCATGGGGATGGGACCGTGGGGACCAGGACAGGCAGATGAGGACATGGGGACGGGTGCTGTGGGGACGGCAGAGGTGTCCCTGCGCCAGCCCGCGGTGGCTGTGGTGTCCCCAAACCCTGCGCCAGCCTGAGGTGGTGGTGTCACACAGATGTGGCGTGTGGGCGGCTCTGACGCAGCCATGTCCCCTGGGCTCTCCTGGCTGTCCTGGGGACCGTCCCCAACACCCTTTCCCACAGGTGTCGGTGTCCCCGCGGGGGCAGCTTGGGGACAGCCCCTGCACCTCGTGCCCCGGGTGCCGGCGTCCCCGCGGCAGCAGCCCCCACCCGGCCCCTCTCCCCTTCTCCCTTCCAGCCCAAGCCCTCGGCCTCGCTGGTGAGTTCTCGCTGCCGGTCCCCAACCCTGCTGTCCCCAGACATCCCCGGTGGCCCCGGCAGGCTGGCGTCCCCCGTCACCCTGCAGGCACCCAGCTCAGCCAGCTCACAGTGGACCCCCCCTGGACGCCGGTGTTCCAGTCGGAGAAGGTGACGCTGATGTGCTGGGGCTCCGGCGTGACCGGCTCCACCAGTTGGTACATCAACGGGCAGCTCTGGGTGCAGAAAGGACCCCACCGCATCCACATCTCCGGATACAACCCCGGGACCTACCAGTGCCAGGGCCCCGGCGCGGCGCTCAGCCCCGCCATCACCGTGCGCTTCTTGGATGGTGAGGGGCGGGATGGGTGGCCCCAGCCTGGCACCCACGGGTGCCCCCAGGGCGCTGGGTGGGCTCTGTTGCACGGCTTCTCGCCCCGCGTGTGACGGGAGCCCATCCCCGTGCACGTGGGCGCATCCCCTGTGCACACTAGTGTATCCTTGTGCATCACCGGGCGCGTCCCCATGCACACTGGTGCATCCCAGTGCATCCCCTGTGCACACCAGTGCATTCCCATGCCCACAGCTGCATCCCCTGTGCACGCCAGTGCATCCTCTGTGCACATTAGTGCATCCTTGTGCATCCCTGGGTGCATCCCCCTGCCCACCGGTGCATCCCCGTGCACACCAGTGCATCCCTGGGCGCATCCCCCTGCCCACCGGTGCATCCCGGCGCAACGGGAGCCCCCCTCCCTCTCTTGCAGACTGGTTGGTGCTGCAGGTGCCGACGCGGGTGCTGCTGGAGGGGGACGAGCTGCCGCTGCGCTGCCGGGCCTGGAGGAACACGGACGTCGCTCAGGTGCAGTTCTTCCACGAGCAGCAGGCGCTGGGGGGGCCGAGCCGGGGGGGCGAGCTGCTCCTGCACCCCCTGCAGCTGCAGCACAGCGGGCGCTACCACTGCCGGGCCAAGGTAAAGCACATACTGACGTGGCAGGATGACAAATCGGCACCGGTGACAGTGGCGGTGCAAGGTGAGCACCCCCTCCCCGACACCCACCCAGCGGGGGGCTGCACCCCCCCCCACGGGCTCGAGCTCACCGTCCCACCGGCTCCTTCCCAGAGCTCTTCTCGGTGCCGGTGCTGCGGCTGGAGGGTCCGGCCGAGCCCCCCGAGGGAGATGCCCTGGCCCTGGGCTGCCTCAGCACCCCCAGCACCCTGCGGCCCCCCCCCCCGCCTCCAGCACCTCTTCTACCGGGACGGGGTGGTGGTGGGGGGTCCCCAGGACTCCCCCCAGCTCCGGCTGCCGGCCGTGGAGCTGACCCACTCGGGGAAATACACCTGCGAGGTGCGGACGGAGACGGCCAGCGTGCAGAAACGCAGCGCCCCGGTCACCGTCACGGTGCGCAGTGAGTGTGCGGGAGGGATGGGGACATACCGGGGCCCTACGGCCCTTCCCGGGTCCCCCCATCATTCCCCGGGTCCCCCCACCCCTCCCCAGGTCCCTCCATCCTTCCCTGGGATCTCTTCATCCTTCCCCAAGTCCCGCCATCCCTCCCCAGATCCTTCCGTCCCTCCCTGGGGTCCCTCCGTCCTTCCTGGGTCCCTTCATCCCTCCCTGGGTCCCTCCATCCTCCCCAGGTCCCCCCATCCATCCCTGGGGTCTCCAAATCCCTCCCCAGGTCTCTGCATCCCTCCCAGGGCCACTCCATCCCTCTCTGGGTCCCCTCATCCCTCCCTGGGGTCCCTTCATCCCTCTCCAGGTCCCTCTGTCCCTCCCTGGGTCCCTCCATCATTCCCTGGGTGCCCCCATCCTTCCCAGGTCCCCCCATCCCTCCCCAGACCCTTCTGTCCCTCCCTGGAGTCTCCGAATCCCTCTCCAGGTCCCTCCGTCCCTCCCTGGGGTCCCCCCATCTCTCCCCAATGTCCTCCATTCTCCCCAGGTCCCCTCACCCCTGCCTGGCTCCCCTCCTCCCTCCCTGGGGTCCCCTCCATCCCTCCCCGTGTCCCCCTGTCCCTGCCCGTGTCCTCCCCGCAGAGGTCCCGGTCTCGGGGGTGTCGGTGAAGGTGCAGCCCGCCGAGGGGCAGCTGGTAGAAGGCGACCGCCTGGTGCTGCTCTGCTCGGTGGCCGCGGGGACGGGGCCCCTCTCCTTCTCCTGGCACCGGCAGGGCTCGGCCGCGCCGCTGGCCACGGGCCCCCGCTACGAGCTCCGCGCCGCGCAGCAGCGGGACAGTGGCCAATACCACTGCACGGCCACCAACGGCGACACCGCGGCCACCAGCCCCTCGCTGGGGGTCACCATCCTGGGTGAGAGGGACCCTCCGGCTTCGGGTGCCCCCCACTCACAGCATCACCTCACCCCGCGCCGGGGACGGCCACCACGGAGCCTGACCCCCCCGGCACCGTCTCTCTGCCTGGCAGTACCGGTGGCCGGTGCCACCATCACGATGGCGAGGACGGAGCCATCGGTGCCGGTGGGCGAGAGCCTCAACCTGAGCTGCTCGGTGCAGGCGGGCACGGCGCCGGTGACCTTCACGTGGCTGCGGGACGGGCAGGAGCTGGGCTCGGGTCCCGTCCTCTCCCTGGGCACCGTGGGGCCGGCGCACGCCGGGACCTACCAGTGCCAGGCCACCAACCGCCTCGGCTCCCGCCGCGTCTTCCAGGTGCTCAGCCCGGCGCTGGCCCTCTCGGTGACACAGCCGGGGTCAGGTGGGGGTCGCGCTACCCATCCCCCTCCCCGGGGTCCCCACGGGGGTCCGGCCCCCCGGGATAGGAGCTGAGCCCACCTCGTCCCCTCTCTGTCCCCAGCCATGGCCGTGGGGCTCAGCGTGTCCCTCCTGCTGCTGCTGCTGCTCGGTGCCGCCCTGGGCTGGCACCTCTGGCGCCGGCGCCGTGCAGGTGGGTCACCCGCGCCGGGGGCAGTCCGTGGGGTGAAAGCCCCCCACATTGGCCCGGGGGGGGGGCGGGCGGCAATGTGGCTGCACCCCACGTCCCCCATTTTGGCTGGGGCTGAGCCCCCGCTGCCCGCAGCCTGGGGTCCTGGGGGGTCCGGGGAGGGGTTAGGGGGTCCTGGGGGGTCCGGGGGGGGGTTAGGGGGTCCTGGGGGGTCCGGGGGGTGTTAGGGGGTCCTGGAGGGTCTCGGGGGCCCTCCCTGCTGGCAGCCCACAGCCCCCCCCATCTCATCTGGGTGTCTGGGGCTGAGTCCCTGGTACTGCCGGGGGGGGGGCCTGGAGGTCTGGGGGGTCTCGGGGTGCCTTGGGGGGGGTCTCTCCGCTCACAGCCCCTGTCCCCCTGTCTCATCCCAGTCCCCAGTACCACCAGCTCGGGGTCCCGGGATTGTCCCCCCCCTCCTGGGTGTGCAGGGCTGAGCCCTGGGGTCTTTGCCTCAGGGTTCAGGGGGTCTTAGGGGTCCCTCGACGTGTCCCCCCAGGGCCGCTCACGCCCCCCCCCCCCCTTGCCTTGCAGCCGCCGGGAAGAGCCGGGGCAGGTGAGTCGGGGGGGCTGACGGCAAAACCCCCTTCCCCAGGGCTGGACAAGCCCCCCCCCCCCCCCCCCCCCCCCCCCCCCTTTTCCGCCCCCCCCCCTAGGCGTCCCCCGTATCCCCGCAGGGAGCCCACGGCCCCCCCGGAGCCCCAGGGTCGCCCCCTGGAGCCCACAGCCCCCCCCGAGGCGCCGGAGGACGGGGAGGTGCTGTACACCCACGTCGTGGTCACCGAGCGGGGCAGGGGTGAGTACGGGGTGGGGGGGGGACACGGGACACGAACACGCCGCCCACGCGTGTCACCGTCCCCAGCCCGGGTCCCCAAGCCAGCTTCTCTTCCAGGTGCCGCCCCGTCCCGCTCCCCCCGGGGCTCCCCCCGCCCCGCGCCCCCGCCGGAGCCGTCCGTCACCTACGCGGTGCTGCCCCGTCCCCACGCGCGGCGGCGGGTCCCGAGCGACACCTACGAGAACGTCCCGTGACACCCGCGGGGCACTGGGGGGGGCTGGGGGGGCCGCCTCTGCCCTGGTGTCCCGGGGGCACCCACCCGTGTCCGTCCCCCCCCCGGCTCCCGCAGGGCGCCCGCTCTGCCCGGGGCCCGATCCGGACCAGCAGAGCCCAGCGCGGGTGGGGAGGGGGCGTCGCGAGTGGGGGAGCCCCAGGGCTACACAGGGCACCCAGTGCTCCCCATTCCACCCCCCAGTGCTCCCAATACTCCCCATTCCACCCCCCAGTACCCCCAATACTCCCCGTTCCCCCTCCCAGTGCTCCCCATTCCCCCTCCCAGTGCTCCCAATGCTCCCCATTCCCCCTCCCAGTGCTCCCCATTCCACCCCCCAGTGCTCCCAGTACTCCCCATTCCCCCTCCCAGTGCTCCCCATTCCACCCCCCAGTGCTCCCAGTGGTCCCTTTGCTCCTCATTCCCCTTCCCAGTGCTCCCCATTCCCCCTCCCAGTGGTTCCTTTGCTCCCCATTCCCCCTCCCAGTACTCCCAGTGGTCCCTTTGCTCCTCATTCCCCTTCCCAGTGCTCCCCATTCCACCCCCCGGTGGTCCCAGTGCTCCCCATTCCACCCCCCGGTGGTCCCAGTGCTCCCCATTCCCCCTCCCAATACTCCCCATTCCCCCTCCCAGTGTTCCCAGCACCCCTCCTGCCCCCCTTTCCTCCCCACCCCACCCCCGGGCAGGTGCCCCCACCCCGGGGGCTCTCCCCGTCCCAGCGCTGCTGCCGCCCCCCCCCCCCCCCCCCCCGCGAGGCTCGGGGGTGCTGGGGGGCACAGGAGCAGTTTCCATGGTATTGGCCCCAAAATCGAGCTTTTTTGGTTAAACGGGGAAATGGTGTTTTTGTCTCCGGGGAGTGTCTCCTCCGCCCAGAAAGACGCCGCAGCTGCCACTGGGAGACAGTGCCACCGTCCCCACGGGTGTCCCTGTCCCCACGTGTGTGCCCATCCCCACCCGATGGTGCCACTGTCCCCGGGGGGGTCCCTGTCCCCAGCAGGAGATGGGGGATGTCCCCAGGGGGTGCCCGTCCCTGTTGGCAGCCGGTGCCACCGTCCTTGTCCCCACACCGTGTCCAGCCCCACCAGGAGCCGGTGCCATCGTCACCGTCCTCAGCTCTCGCCCCACCGTTACAGACACCCTCCTGCCCCGTTTGTGCGTTTTACTGGGAGGGGGCAGCGGGGGGGGGGGGGCAGCACCAGGCCCCCCTCCCGGCCCAGGGGGTCCCAGCACCTCAGCGGCGCTGTGCCTGTGCGTGGCCAGAGGCGGTTTTGGGCCCAAACCAGTTATTTCCAAGGGAAAAAAAGCTCCAGTTCTTCATCACAGTCCCAGGACGGGGGGGCGGGGGGGGGGGGGGGGGGGGGGGCCACGGGGGGTCCCTGGCTGCTGGGGGGGGGGGTGGGGGGGTCGAGGGGCGGCTGCGGCGCAGGACGGGGTCAGGAGTCTTTCATCTGGAGGGTTTCGTACATCTCCTGTCCCTCGCTGCTGAGCCCCTGTGCGGGAAAGGGCGTTACGGGGGGCCCGTCCCATGTGTGCCCCCCCCCCCCCCCCGACCGCCGCCCCCCCCCCCGCGGGGACCTCCCACCCAAAATGTGCCCGGGGGGGCTGCGGGGGGGCTGCCCCCAAGGGGGGGGGCGTGGGGCAGAGGGGACAGGGCCCCCCCCCCCCAAATTACAGCACCCATGGGACACAGAGCCTGCAGGGAGGGGGGGGCACCCAGTGGGACGCAGGCACCCCAGGGGACACAGTACCCCGCCAGGGACGGAGCCGTGGGCAGGGCCCCCCCGGGGATGCGTCACCCCCGGGCTGACTTACGGTGTAGATGGCTTCTTCCTTCTGCTCCAGGGAAGAGAAAGAGAAAGAAAAAGAGCTGAGGGGACGGACACACGGACACAGCCACCCCCTGCCTCACGCCCATGGGGACATGGGGGGAACCATGAGATTTCCTGGATTTTGTCCCCCCAACCCCGGACCACCTGAGCCCCCCCCCCCCCCCCAGTGCCCCTTCGCTTTCCCCTTCGCAGCGTCAGCACCGTCTGGGACGGGCGCTGGCTGGAGGGGGGGGGCGCTCACTCCTGGGGTACCCCATCCCCAAATCTCCCCAGTCCCGGCCGCCCTTTGCCGACGGTGCTGTCACCTTCTTGCCGGCTCCTTCCTGCGACGCTCGGCGGGCCAGGAACTGCGAGGGGGGCGCCCGAAAGCGAAAAATTAAAGAAGGAAAAAAAAAAAAAAAAAAAAGAAATAAGAAGAGGAAAAAGCCCCAGCGCCAGCGGGGAAGCCCTGGGGCACCCGCGGTGGCCGCCCAGGGGGGTCCTCCCAAAAAAATGGGGTCCGCCAGGGGTTTAGCTGGGTCCCCGAGCCGGGGACAGGTTGCCACAGGTCGGGTCCTGGCGCTCACCTTGAGGCGGCAATAGAGGATGGTGAGGACGATGCCGTAGAGGAAGAGGATGGCGTCCAGGACGTAGCAGAGCTCCGGCTCCATCAGGGCCTCTGGGGAGGATGGAGGGGTCACCGGCTCAGCGTCGCCCCGCGACGGGTCCTGCGCCTGCCCTGGCTGCTGAGAGCTCGGATCCGCCGTCTCCCAGCATCGCCCCTTTCCGCACGCCGGCGACGGCAGAGGGTCCCAGGGGGTCGCAGGCAGCACCGACGTCCCCTGGGGCAGCGCCGGAGACCCCCAGAGCCCACCGGGACGCGCCGTGGGGTGCCCCTCCGTGCTATGAGATCTCGGGCGGGGGTAGACGGATCCCAGTTTGTCCCAAAGGATGCCGTCAACGGAGCCAGCCCAACGGCGACGCGCCCACCCAGCCGCCCCCCGCGCCCGCGAGACCCCCGTCCCCACGGGACCCCCGTCCCCACCTGCCGCCGGGGTCCGCAGCAGCAGCAGGACGGCAGCGAGCAGCAGGCGGGCGCCCATCGCTCGGCCCGGCCCCGCTGCGGGGTCCGGCGGGATGGGGCGATCGCACCGGAGTCAGCGACCGCAGAACCAGCGCCTTCCTCCCCCCGCCGGCTCGCGCCGCCCCCACTCCGCTTCCCCCCACCCTCCCTCCGGCCCCGGCCGCGCTGGGGAACCGGCCGGCGCAGCTGTCCCCTCTTCCGCAAAGGACAGTGGGGGACATTGCTCAAGGGCCAGGCGAGCCGTCCCCGAGCCTCACACGTCCTCCCCGTGCCCGGTCCACCCCAGTCCTCGGGGCACTGCGACTCCGGCGGGGGCTGCGGGAGCACCCGCTGGCGGGGGAGGGCGTGCAGGCTGCGGGCAGCAGCACCCGAAGCGCCGGGGGTCCCTCCAGGCTCCCCACAGCCGGGGAGGACCCTCCACCCGGGGAGGGCTGCGGCCGCGGGAAGGGGAAGCTCTCCCGTGGGAAAGGGAGGGAAACGGGGTCTGAGCGGGTTTCGGGGGGAGGAGAAAGGCCGAGGCGGGGAGAGCGGCGCGGGGAGAGCGGCATGGGGTCAGGCAGGACCCGGTTTTGTCTTTATTTGACTCAGCTGAGGAAGGGCCGAGGTGGGGGGTCGGGGGATCCCCGCGCCCGGAGCAGCACACACAGCAGGAGACGGGCGCAGCGGGGCCGACGCATCACCGATCCACCTCCCCGAAGACGATGTCCTGCGTGCCTGGGGGAGGGAGAGGTGGGGGGGGTCAGGGCAGGATCAGCCCCCCCCGGAATGGGGAGGGAGCCCCCCCGACAGCCACAGGAGCCCCCAGCCCAAGGATGGAACGTACCGATGATGGCCACGACATCTGCCAGCATGTGGCCCTGCGCCATCCGATCCAGCCCGGCCTGAAGCAGAGCACAGGGACCCCCGTCAGCCCGCAGCCCCCCCCCTCCGGAGCCCCCCCCGAGCACCCACCGTCCTGGCCCCGGCAAAAGGGGGCCGGTTTGGCCTCGGGAGTTTGCACAACGGCGCAGGGGCCGAGCGGGGCCCGGTGTGGCTCACCGCTTCCGGAGCGGGTGCCGTGCTGGCAGCGGGGCCGGCTCCCCCCGCGGCCGGGGCAGGCAGGGGAGCGGTGCTGCCCGCGGCAGGGAGGAGCGGGGGAAGTGGTCAGTTATCAGCAGAGAAAGGAAACCAGCTCTAGCGGCAAAAGCACGAGAGGCGAGTTCGGGTCCCAGAGGGACAGCAGGGGACACGGAGGCCCACAGACCCCAGCCCACCCAGCGGGGGGAAGGACACTCGTCCCCCACTGTGCTTGTCCCCCCCCCCAGCCCAAATCCCACCCTCGCCGCGGGCACCGGCACGGCCATGCCACCGACCACCCCGGTCCTACCAGGTGGGCGAATCCAGGTGCCTTGATCTTGCAGCGGTAGGGCCGGCTGCTGCCGTCCGAGACAAGGTAAACGCCGAATTCGCCCTGCAAGGACACGGGGACAGGGTTGGTGATGCGGTGACACCGCCGCGGGGCTGAGGGTCTGTCTCCCAGGCGCAGTGTCCTCGAGCACCAGTCTGGTGAGACAGCGGTGTCCCGCGGACAGAATGGACCCCCCGAGCCAGTGACAGGAGCACTGCGATGTCCCCAAGAGTGGCACAGGGCAGCCAGGACACCCTTCACCGTGCCAGAGCCCACTGTCCCCATAACGCCGTGAGAAGTGGCACCTTGGGGGCCTCGATGGCCGTGTAGGTGGCTCCGGGGGGCACCTGGTAGCCCTCCGTGTAGAGCTTGAAGTGATGGATCAGGGACTCCATGGAGGTCTGCGGAGAGAGGAGAGCACTGTCACTGCGGGCGCGCAGCCCAGTGCGGGCAGAAAATGCCGCCCGTCTCCCGCCTGCGCCTCGGTGGCTGGTGACAGGGAACAGAGCGTGAGAACCAGGGTGGTGGCCACGTTCACACAGCAGAAGGAGCACGTGGGGTGACGAGGTAAGGCACTGCCGGGTCTCCTCCCTACTGGCCTCCGCTCTGCCAGCCCCAGCCTTCCCCGGGGCGGCTTTTTGGCCAAGCCGGGCCTGGCAGAGCCGGGGCAGGGAGATCCCCTCCCACCCAGGGCTCAGGAGCGGCTTCAGCAGGCGGCAAACCTCTGCGGGCACAGCGCCGCCGGCCCACGCACTGCCAGACCTGGCAGGGGCGGCACACAGGCGTCCAGGCAGTCCCCAGCCAAGCCGGGGGACAGATGCGGCGGCAGATAACTCCGGCAAAATCCTCAGCATGAGCGTCTGACACGCCAAACCGTGTTGGCTGCTCGCCGGTGCTGACACGCAGCTGGCAGCGAGACCCGGTGAGGGAAAGAAGCGTTTACCTTCATCTCTGCCCGCTTTGGAGGGGAGATTTTGGCATCGTCCACTTTGATCTCCCCCTCAGGCATCTTGTTGAGGCACTGGAGGATGATACGGAGGGACTGTCTCATCTCTTCCACACGGCACAGGTACCTGCGGGACCCCCCCACGCCGCTCAGGACCTGTGCCCTGCGCGGTGGGCGCCCCGTGGGGCAGCCACGGCCTCACCACCGGCCCACGGAGGAGGTGTGACCCTGCTGAGGCCCCCCACGGCCCCCGGCATACCTGTCGTAGCAGTCACCCCGGGAGCCGATGGGGACGTCAAACTCCACCTGGTCGTAGACGTCGTAGGGCTGAGTCTTGCGCAGATCCCAGTGGATCCCCGAGCCCCGGAGCATCACCCCGCTGGGTGGAGGGAGGCGGGTGAGCAGCCCCACGGCGGGGCCCAGCCCCACGGCAGCCCCGGGCTCCCCCCACGCCCCAGAGCGGACCCCGACACAGGGGAAAGTGGCCACATGTCCCCCGCCCGCGCACACCCCACAGCCCCCAGCAGCTGCCACGGGAGGACGGCTCGGGGACATCAGGTGGGTAACGCCAGGCAGGACACGGAGTCACAGCTGCTGCCACACTGCGGCCACCGCGTAGCACTGCCGTGACAGTCACCCGTGTCACCGGTCCCCAAGAGGGCTCCGATCGGGGGGAACAACACAGCCAGGCGGTGGCAGGAGGCTCAGCCCCCCCGACAAGCGTCCCCAGGAGCCACTGGACCCACCTGAACCCGTAGTTGAGAGCCTCCTCCGCCGTTATCACCCCGATGTCGACTGTGCGGTTCTTCCAGATGCGGTTGTTCGTCAGCATCTGCGGGCAGCAGGGCGTCAGTCACCCGCGTCCCTCTCCCCGACTCCGCACCCCCTTTCCTGACACGTGTCCCCCTCACCACAAGAAGGACACTGAGGTGCTGAGTGTGGCCGGAGAAGGGCAACGAAACTGGTGAGGGGTTTGGAGCACACGTCTGATGAGGAGCGGCTGAGGGAATTGGGGGTGTTCAGCCTGGAGAAGAGGAGGCTCAGGGGAGACCTCATCACTCTCTGTAGCTCCCTGAAAGGAGGGCGCAGCGAGGTGGGAGTCGACTGTTCTGTCAAGTAACGGGTGACAGAACAAGAGGAAATGGCTTCAAGTTGCGCCAAGGGAAGTTTAGATTGGATATTAGGAAGAATTCCTTTGCTGAAAGGGTCATCAGGCACTGGAACGCGTTCCCCAGGGCAGTGGTGGAGTCCCCATCCCTGGAGGGATTTAAGGGCCGTGTAGATATAGTGCTCAGGGCCATGGTTTAGTGGTGGGCTGTCAGTGTTGGGTTAACGATTGGACTAGATGGTCTTACAGGTCTTTTCCAATCTGGGAGATTCTGTGATTCTGTGTCACCCTGTCACCGCTGGCACAGGAGGAATAACCCGGTGCTGGCCATGCCCAGGGGACAGGCAACGCGAGACCCTGGCCCTCAGAGTGCTGGGAAGTGAGGACTGTCCCTCTCTCCCAGGTTTTGGGCTGAAGCCCAGCTCCCGTCCCGCCTCACCTCCTCCACCTCGTCTATCCGCATGGAGAAATTCTTCACGAACTCGTAAATGTCATCCATTAGCCCCAGGGGCAGGTCCTGCGCGGGAGGAGAGGGAGGTCAGCCCACGCACAGCTGGTGGCACCGGGGAAGCGGGCAGGAAGGCACTGGAGGGGCCGTTGCCCACCCAGGGACACGGGGACAGCCCGGACACCTCTCTCTGGGAGACGCGGCACAGCCGGCCTTACCTGGTGCACTCCGCCGGGGCGGATGTAGGCAGCGTGCATCCGCGCCCCCGAGACCCGCTCGTAGAACTCGAACATCTGCAGGGACAGAGGAGAACCCGCTGCACCCCGGCACGGCCCCGCAGGCAGCACCGAGCCCCAAATCCGCTGCTCTGCCAACCCCCCGGTACAGCCGCGCTGCCCTTTACCTTCTCCCTCTCCTCAAACATCCAGAAGAAGGGGGTCATGGCCCCGATGTCCAGCGCGTGCGTGGTCACGGCCATGATGTGGTTGAGCAGCCGGGTTATCTCCGCAAAGAGGACTGAGGGCAGAGGGAGCGCAGGGGGTGAGCACCTCCAGCCCCTCTGGGGAGGGGGAACGGGGTCTGAGCCCCCAGAAAGCCGACAGCTACGAGCCCTCAGCAGCAGGGGGAGGGAGCTGAAGCCCCCACGGAAACGGTACAGGGACGCGTGGGGCCGCCCTCACCTCGGATCCACTGAGCCCGCAGAGGCGGGCGGATGTTGAGCAGCTTCTCCACGGCCAGGGAATAGGCCTGCTCGTTGCACATCATGGAGACGTAGTCGAGACGGTCAAAATAGGGCAGCGCCTGCCGAAAGAAACGGCTCTGAGTGGTGGCAAAGGCATGGGACTGCCAGGAGTGCTCGGAGGCTTCACCGCAGCCGGGGCGCACCGGGCCACAGGGGAGGGCTGGGACACAGCATCTTCCCGGCTCGGGGCACTTTGAGCACGGCAGCAGTCGTGAAGGCAGCCCAAAAGCTGCGGCCCTGGGCTTGACCAGACAGCCCTGCCTTGGGATAAGGCGTGAAGGAAAGACAGACAATGTCCCTCTGAGAGAGTTTTCCAGCCCACAGACACTGTGAGGGCCCCAATCCTGCACCATCGGCACACGCCAACTGAGAACCGTCTCTGCCACGCAGCTGAGCACAGCTGACACAGCGCTGCCCCGAGCCGCAGCAGCCAGCCAGGGCAGTGCTCCCCTCCAGCCCTGGGCTATTTCAAGCTCCGTTCTCCCACCGGCTGAAAGGTTAAACCCGATCGGGATAATAAATCGGCAGAGTCTGTTTACTAACCCCGACATGCAAATAAATCCCCTCCCAGTGAGCCGAGGAGGCTGCTGATGAATCCAACCCAACAGCCGCAGACGCATGAATGCCAACAGCCCCTTGCCTCCTGGTTTCCCCACCACAAAAGGACACCCCTCGCTCTCCCCAT
This sequence comes from Pluvialis apricaria, assembly GCA_017639485.1. Classification (NCBI taxonomy): domain Eukaryota; kingdom Metazoa; phylum Chordata; class Aves; order Charadriiformes; family Charadriidae; genus Pluvialis; species Pluvialis apricaria. The sequence continues at coordinate 3,271,965 of CM030033.1, forward strand.
GGACAGACACCATTCCGCAGGACAGGGAAGCAGTGGGAGCTCCCTGCACCCTACCTGGAGGTACGTCTTGTACTCAATGAGCTTCTCGGTGCCTCGGTGCAGGAGGCCAACGTGGGGGTCACACTTCTTCACCGTCTCCCCGCTGAGCTCCATGACCAGCCGCAGGACCCCATGGGCAGCCGGGTGCTGCGGCCCAAAGTTTATGGTCAAACTGGAGACCTTCTTGTGAGCCAGAGGGTCCTTGTCTGCTCGAGGCAGGAAAGAGGAGAGTTGGGCAAGGAGGAACGTCCACCCCCAGAAGCGCTGCTGCCCCCAAGTGCCCTCAGCCTTTCCCAGCAGCACGGACATGCAGAGCGGACACCGGACAGACAGCCAAGCCAAGCTCAGTGCTTGGCCAGACACCAGGAACGCGGCGTTCCCACCGCCAGCCCCTGTCTTGGCCCACCGCAAGACCCCTGGGACAGATCCAGGGGCCTCCCGCTGCCTCCCAGGAGGCTCAGCCCCCAGAGCGCAGGGAGCCACATGGCTCCCCAGTGCTGCGTGGCCCCGGACACCCAGGCACCCACGGGACACTCAGGAGAACAAGACAGCCCTGAGCACCCGCTGAGTCCTCACTGGGCACCCAGTGAGCCCCAGTCTGGCCCCGGCCACCCACCAAGCAGCATCCCTGCGTACCCAGGGGCCCAGGACACCCCCACACCCCCCCCAGTGCCCACTGGGCCCCTGCTCCAGCCACGGGTATCTCCCCTGAGTCACAGGTCCCAGCAGGCATCTGATGAGCCCCAGACTGACCCAGGACACTCCCCGGTCCTGTGTGACCCCCAACCTGACATCCACTGAGCCCCCCTGGGGCCCTGAGCACCCACAGGGACTCCAACAAGCCTGTCTGGCTCTGAAGCCCACTGAGCACCCCCAAGGGCCCCCATCACTCCCTTCAGGGCTCCCTCAGGGCCTCGGGGTGCCTCCAGGGACCATCCAGGGCACCCGACACCCTCCCAGAGCCCTCCCAAGGGCCCCCAACACCTTCTCAGGGCCCCCTCATGCCTCCAGGGCTCACTCGGGGCACCTGAATCCCTTCCAGGGCCTCAAGGCGCTCTCCAGGGCCTCGACTCACCCCCTAGAAAGCACCCAGGGCGCCTGACACCCCCAGGGCCTCGGCCTTCCCTCTGAGGGGGCCTCCCCAAGGCCTCGGGACCCCTCCAGGTTCCCCCCCAAGGCCTCGGGACCCCTCCAGGTTCCCCCCCGGTGGCCCGACACTCTCCCAGGTCGCCGGCTTCCCCCCTCCAGGGCCCCCCGCCTCAGCTTCTCACCGTTCCAGGGCGGCGGTACCCACTTCTCCGTCTCTTTGCTCGGGTACATGACGGCGCCGGCGAACTGCTGGGCCCACTCCACATCGGGCTGCCATTGCCGCGCCGACCTGGGGACGGGACGGGGCAGGGGGACGGGCGGTGAGGGGGAGGCCGAGGCCCGGGCCCGGGCCCCGCCGCCCCCCGCCCGGGCCCCGCCGTCGCCCCCAGCCCCGGTCCCGGCCTCCCGCGGCCACCCCCGATCCCTCCTCTGGTCCCGGTTCCCCACCGCTCTCACCGGGCCGGGGCCGGGCCCAGCCGGGCCGCCGCCGCCGCCCGCAGCCCCGAAGGTGCCCGCAGCCGCCCCAGCGCCCGCAGCGCCGCCATCTTGCCCTTGGCACTGCGCATGCGCCGCCCCGCCCTCACGGCCGCGGCGGGTGCGGGGTCGGCCGCCATGGTTGGGGAGGGCAGGCGAAGCTCTGCCGCGCCGCCATGTTGGCTGTGGGCAGCTCCGCCGCTGTCTTTACAGAGGGAAACGGGCGGGAAACGGCCGCCGGGGCGGAGGGGACAGGGGACGGAGGGGACAGCGATGGGGACGGAGGGGACAGGGCGAACCGGACGCGCCGGGCGAAGGAGGAGTGGGGTGTCCTGGCATGATGGCGGGGACACGTGTCCCCAGGCCTCCCCACTCGGGGGACCGCTGCGGCTGGAGGTGTCCCCTGTCCCCTCCCATGCCACCCGCGGTGACCCCATGTGGGTGCCGGGAGGGGGGGAATGACCCAAATTGTCCCGTGTCCGGGCCAGGCTGCACCCCCGGCCCCCCCCCGCCTGGGCAGTTCCCAGGCTCTGGCATCTGGGTTTGTCCCCTCTCCCGGGGGACACGGGGACCATCCACCCGTGCCAGGACCCTCCGTGTCCCCTGCCCCCCCCGCCATGTTCCCACAGCCGCGGGGTCGCGCCGGCACCCGTGGCATCGCCCTGCGTCAGCGACCCCGGTGACGGCAACGGCCGCTCGACCCCCACGTCACAGCTGTTCCCAAACCCGGCGTGAGTCACGGTGGCCGCGCAGGGTGATGCCGTCCAGATGTTGGCCGCTGGCCACCCCCCCCCTTGGCGCAGGGCCACCCTCCGAGCCGGATCCGGCCCCGGCAGGGCTGAGCCCCCCCCGGGCTGAGCCCCCGCCAGCACCCAAGGGTGTCCCACGGCTGGGGGACACGGGAGATGGGGACACTGGAACAGGGAGATGCTGGAACTGGGGATACTGGAATGGGGATACTGGGATGGGGGATACTGGAGCTGTGGGGGGGTGCTGGAACTGGGGATGCTGGAGCCAGGGATGCTGGAGCTGGTTATACTGGAGCTGGGGTGATGCTGGAGCCGGGATCATAGTGGAACTGGGAGATACTGGAGCCGTGGGTGCTGGAGATGGGGGGTACTGGAGCGGGGGGGGGGGGCTGGAGCTGGAGATACTGGAGCTGGGAATGCCGGAGCTGGTTATACTGGAGCTGGGGATGCTGGAGCTGGGGGGATGCTGGAGCTGGTGTCATACTGGAACTGGGAGTAACTGTACCTGGCAGATACTGGATCAGGGGATATTGTAGCTGGGAGATAATGTAACTGGGAGATACTGGACCTGGAGTGATGCTGGAGCTGGGGTCATACTGGAACTGGGAGTTACTGTAACTGGGGGATGCTGGAGCGGGGGATGCTGGAGCTGGGGTGGTGCTGGAGCTGGGGTCAACTGGAACTAGGAGATGCTGGAGCTGGGGATGCTAGAGCTGGGGGGATGCTGGAGCTGGGGTCATACTGTAACTGGGAGATACTGTAACTGGGAGATACTGAAGCTGGCAATGCTGGAGCTGGGGATGCCGGAGCTCGTTATACTGGAGTTGGGGATGCTGGAGCTGGGGATGCTGCACATGGTGGATGCTGGAGGTGGCGGATGTCGGCCAGAGCAGATGTCAGATCCCAGGGATGCCGGCTGTGCCGGATGCTGGAGCCGGCGGATGCCACAGCCCATGGGATGCCATCTCCGGCGGATGCTGACTGTGGCGGGACCCCAGCGGATGCTGCATGTGCCAACCAAGGCAGGTGCCAGAGCCGTGGTGGGCTCCTGGTGAGCTCCGCGCCCCACCGGCAACGCCGCTCCCAGGCACCGGTGAGTGCCGGGCAGGTGCCAGCCCAGCCAGGCCCGGCTGCAGTGCCGGTGGGGTCCCATGGGTGCAGCCGAGCACCGCTGCGGCACTGGCACAGAGGCCCTTTGTGCAGCGGCGCTGGGTGCCGCCGGCTCCCTTTGTGCAGGGCCGTGTCACCCTGTTGTTCTCCTGGGGACGGCGGGGATGGCACCGGCACCGGCACCCGCACGGCAGCACCAGCACGGCCACGCTGGGCACCCCGAAATGGGGGTGCCAGGGCAGGAAGGGCGGCTGCCCCCTCTTTCCAAGAAGGGAGGAAGCAGGATGCGGCTGGGCTGAGGGCCAGGAGGTGACTCGGGGGTGACACAGCGGGTGGCCCTGCTGGGAAGTGCGGACACGGGGAGGGGACGGAGCGGCTGCCGCCGGACGGGCTGCGATGGACAGGACCGGGAGGGATGAAGAGGACGAGGAGGGATGAAGAAGACGAGGAGGGATGGAGCAGTAGGGTATTAGGGGTCAGTGGGTGCTGCAGGGTGGGGGAGCCCCCCAGGGTGCCCCCAGCCCCATGCCCACCCCGGGCACCCCAAGGCTGTCCCTGGCAGTTGCCCACCCCGACCCCGGCCACCACGGGGTGACCCACAGCAGCCCCCAGTGAGGGGGAGGTCCCGGTGTCGGAGGGCCTGGAGAGGGTTTCCCAGTGCGGGGGGTCCCACTGAGGGGGAATCCCGCTGAGGGGGAACCCCGCTGTGGGGGGGTCCCGGCAAGGGGGTCCTGGTGCTGGGGTTCCCTGGGAGGGGATCCCAGCGAGGGGGATTCCCCTGCCCGACCCCCGGCTCCCCGGGGACCCGTCTCTGATTTCCCGGAACGGCCCGGGGGAAGGGGGGGGCCGGACCCCCCCCACCCCCCCGCCTCCGGGGCTGCCCCGCTTCGCCCCGCCCGCCCGCGGCCGCCGTTAAAAGGCGGCGGTGGGGGCAGAGCCGGCGGGGACCCGCTGTCGCCTCCCGCTGTCGCGGTGTCCGGGCCATGCGCCGCGCGTTCCTGGCGCTCCTCATCGCTGCTGTCGCCGCTGCCGGGGCCGCCCCCGGCCCCGCGTGTTCCGTAACGGCACCGGACGGAGCCGGGACACGGTCCCGCGTGGGGTCGGCCCCGAGGAGAGCCAAGGTACGGCCGGGACGGGACACGGCGGACCGGGATGGGGTGGGATGCGGCGGGACACACCGGTCCGGGGTGGACTGGGATGGGATGGGATGGGATGGACCGGGACACACCGGACCGGGCCGGGCTTCCACCCACCTCCCGGGGCCGGGCCGGGACCCTGCGGGGAGGGAGGGGGGGACCCGGGTGTGGGCTGGTGCGAGGACGGGACAGGGGATGGCACGGGCTGGCACGGTGCTGGGGGGCACTGACGGGGACGTGCATGGTGATGGGGGACACTGGCATGGGGTCACCAGCGCTGGGGGGCACCGGCCAGCCCCGGTCCCCTGCCCCAGCGCCCTGCTTCCCGGCAGCGCTTCGCCTCAGTGCCGCGGTACGTGGAGATGCTGGTGGTGGCGGACGAGTCAATGGCCCGGTTCCACGGCGCGGGGCTCCGGCGGTACTTGCTGACGGTGCTGGCGGCGGCCGCCCGGTCCTTCCGGCACGGCAGCCTGGGCAACCCGGTGGAACTGCGGGTGACACGGCTGGTGGTGCTGGGCCAGGGCACCCCCGGGCCCCCCATCACCTCCAACGCCGCCCAGATGCTCCGCAACTTCTGCCAGTGGCAGAAGGGGCTGAACGTCCCCGACGAGGACAGTCCCCTCCACTTCGACACTGCTATCCTCTTCACCCGGCAGGTGTGGGGGGGTGAGGGCTGGGGGGGGGTCTGGAGGGAGCTGCAGGGCTCTTGGGGGGCCCTGCAGGGTGGTTGGGGGCTGGCAAGGTTCCTGGGTGCCCCCCATGGTCTTTGGGTGCTGGCCGAGCCCCTGGGATGCCCATGGGTTTTGGGGGCTGGCAGGGATCCCAGGGCCCATCTCAAGGAGTTTGGGTGCTGGTTGGGTTTGGGGGTGCCCCGAGCCCCCTCCCCATGCCCCACCTTCCCCCAGGACCTGTGTGGGGCGGCCACCTGCGACACGCTGGGCATGGCTGACGTGGGCACCGTCTGCGACCCTGAGCGGAGCTGCGCCATCGTGGAGGACGACGGGCTGCAGTCGGCATTCACGGCTGCCCACGAGCTGGGTGAGCGGCGGGGGCTGGCGGGGAGGAGGGGGGGGGACCCGCTGCCACTCCTGACCCCCCCCGGGGCTGACTCTCCTGTCCCCCGGCGCAGGCCACGTCTTCAACATGCTGCACGACAACTCCCAACCCTGCCGGGAGCTGAACAGCCACTCCGGAGCCACCCGCCACGTGATGGCTCCCGTCCTCTCCTCGCTGGAGCCCGGTGAGATGTGGTCCCCGTGCAGCACCCGCTTCATCACTGACTTCTTGGACAACGGCCACGGTATGACCCGGCACAGGGGGTCCCAGCACGCGGGGTCCCCGTGCAGCCACATCCCATCCCGGTGCCCTCAGGGACCCCCGGTGCAGCGGTGCCGTGTCCCCGCAGGTCACTGCCTCCTGGACAAGCCTCTGGAGTGGCTGCAGCTGCCCTCGGCGCTGCCGGGCAGCGTCTACCCGGTGCTGCGGCAGTGCCAGCTCACCTTCGGGCCCGATTCGCGGCACTGCGGCGACCTGCAGCCGCCCTGTGCCGCGTTGTGGTGCACCGGCTATGCCGGCGGCCGCCCTGTCTGCCAGACGAAGCACTTCCCCTGGGCCGACGGCACACCGTGCGCAGCGGGCAGAGTCTGCATGGACGGGCTCTGCGTCAGCACCAGCCGCATGCAGGAGCTCATGGTGAGTCCTGGCGGGGCGGCATGGGGAGCAGCGGGGTCAGTGTCCACCCGCCGGCACTGGTTTTACCCTCCTGTTTCGTTTTCCGGCTGCAGACGCCCATGGACGGCGGCTGGGGGCCGTGGGGGCCATGGGGTGAGTGCTCGCGGACCTGCGGCGGCGGTGTCCAGCTCTCCCACCGCAACTGCACCGCGCCGGCACCTCGTCACGGCGGACGGTACTGCGAGGGCAAGCGCACCCGCTTCCAGTCCTGCAACGTGGAGGAGTGTCCCGGGAGCACCCGTGAGTGGGACCGGGTGGGGGGAGCAGGGACGGCACCCGTCCCTGGGGGGGCTGCGGGGGGTCTGCGTGCTGCCACCAGTGCTGACTGTGCCCCACCGCCGTCGGCAGCCCTCGCATTCCGGGAGGAGCAGTGTGCCGCCTACAACCATCGCTCCGACCTTGTCAAGGGGCTCCCGGCCCCCCCGGACTGGGTGCCACGCTACAGCGGCGTCCCCGAGCAGGACCAGTGCAAGCTGACCTGCCAGTCCCAAACCCTGGGCTACTACCACGTGCTGCAGCCGAGGGTGAGTGTCCCCCCTGCCCGCTGGGCACCCCGGGGTGCCGCCGACGGGCGCTGAGGCCGTGCCATGCTGCAGGTGGCCGATGGGACGCCCTGCTCCCCCGAGGGCACGGGGGTGTGCGTGCAGGGCCGCTGCATCCCCACCGGCTGCGACCGCGTCATCAGCTCCAAGAAAAAGTTCGATAAGTGCATGACGTGCGGCGGCGACAGCTCCGGCTGCACCAAGGTCTACGGCTCCTTCACCAAAGCCCGGTAAGCACCCCAAGAGTGACAGCGGTGGGGGGGGGACGCATCACCCACAGGCTGACATCATCCCCCCCCTCCAAACCCGCTCTGCCCCGCAGCTACGGCTACAACGACGTGGTGACCATTCCGGCGGGCGCCACGCATGTCCTGGTCCGGCAGATCTCGGCAGTGGGCAGCGAGGACATCTTCCTGGCGCTGCGGCGGCCGGATGGCAGCTCCCTGCTCAATGGCCGCTACGTCCTGGTGCCCTCCCCGACCGACGTGATGCTGGCGGGTGGCGTGACCCTGCGCTACAGCGGGGCCACGGCGGCCACCGAGACGCTGGTGGGCCGGGGGCCGCTGCGCGAGCCCCTGGTGCTGCAGGTGCTGGTGGTGGACGAGCAGCGCCCGCCACGCTTGAAGTACAGCTTCTTTGTGCCCCGGGCACAGAGACGCCCGTCGGCGGCCTGGGAGAAGCAGAAAGCCGAGATCCTGGAGATCCTCAGGAGCCACCGGCCCAAACCACGACACAAGTAGCGGCACGAGCCCGGCCGGGACACAGCTCAGCACGGCAGCACCGCAGTGCTTATTTATTTGGTTATTTATTGCCCACCGGCAGCAGGGGCATCGTCCACGGGACGGTGGTGGGCAGCCCCTCGGCAGAGCCCCGGTGCAGCTAACCGCATCTACCTCAGCCCCTCCATGGGCAGAGCGGGGGGAAACCCTTGGGCAGGCCCTAGGGCCCCCCCCGCCCCGGCTGCAGCCCCCTGCCCCGGGCGCAGCCACCCAGCTGTAATTTATTGCAGCGCTGTTACTTAAAGCTATTTACGGAGCCGGCTGGCGTGGCGTGTGGTGATCGGCGTGGCGGTGCCAGGCACGGCAGTGTCCCTCAGGCGCAGCTGCGGCTGCGTTAACCCTCCCTCACCACTCCCAGCATCTTTCTCCCCCCCACCCCAGGGTGCCACCAGCACCCCCACGGTCCCCAAGAATGCGGCACCACCAGCCTTGTCCAGAACGGGACTTTATTGGGTGCCTCCTCCCGGCCGCACGCAGCCCCTCGGAGCGGCCGTGTGTCCGTACCCCTCTCTCGAGGTCGCAGCCGGCGCCGTGGGCACGCGGGGCCCAGCCACGCTGCCAGCCTGCCCCAAGACATCCTGGCGTGGAAAATCCGCCCCCCCCACAGCCCTGCACCCCAGGGACGGCAGTGCCGGGTGCCTGCTCTGCCGGGGAGCCCCAGGACCTCACCGCTGTGCCAGCTCGGTGCTGCTGGGCGGGTGCCCCAGCTTTGGGGGTGGCAGATTCACCCCCGGGGGGGGGGGGTCAGGGGGCTCACAGTGCCCGGCATGGAGGTGGTGAAGCTCCATCGCAGCTCCGCATCCAGACGCGAATCCACCACCGGAACATTTCCAGCATCTTCCCGCGTGTCGGGCGCGAGGAGCTCAGACGCAGCGGCTGGGCAGGGGGCTGTACGTGGGGCCCGGGCGGGGGCTACAGCTCCAGGGGAAGAGCCAGCAGAGCACGAAGCCTGGCCAGAGGGAAGGGGAGAGGCATGAACCGCACTGGGAGCCCTGGCCCCAGCCCCACAAACCTCCCCGGCCCCACGCACCTCGCCCAAACACCTCCCGCAGCAGCACCAGTTTGGGTTTCGGGGGGCGTAGCCCCTCCCGGTTCATCTCCTTCAGCCCCCGGTTGTGGAGCTGCTCCAGGGGCGTCTCGTCCCTGATGATCGACACAACCTGGGGGCGACGGGGATGTCACCGCTGGCACGCAGCCACCCCAACTTGTTCCGGTGCCCTCCGTCACCCCCAGCTCATGCCGGTGCCCCCCCAACCGCTCCACCCCACTAACCTGATCATAAAACACGACAGCGACGAAGGCCCCGAAGAGGAGGGACTCCAGCAGCAGGACAATGCAGTGAGCCCTGGGAGGGCAACTGTGGGTCAGAGCAGCACCGGGCACCAGTGCCGATGTGGGGGTCCCACCACGGTGCTGCCACCCCGGTTCTCCCCTCGCGACGCGAGCTCCTCCGGGGAAGAGGGAGACAGGACACCCCCCCACGCTGCCCCCACTCACGTCTGGACGTGATTGTTGGAGATGTCTCCTCCTGCCATCATCCCTGCCGGGCTCCTGCCCGCCGGTCCCAGCCAGGCGGCCAGCACCAGCCCCGCGGCGTAGAGACTGGCCAACCCTGGCACAGAGCGAGCGGTGAGCGCACAAGGCAGCGAGTGTGCGGGCAGCCAGCGCCCCCTTCAACCCGCATCGCACCCCCCAGCCTGCCTGCTGCCATGGGGCTGGGCACCGCGATGTCGCCCCCGGGAGCCCCCAGCCCTGTGCCCACCCCGTCGCCCAGCTCCTGCCCGCAGAGCCCGGGCAGGGGACCCAGGAGTGGGGCTGCCCCACGGGGAACAGGGACCCCCACACGACTGCTCACCGGTGTAGAAGAGGAACTGGATGAAGTATTTCTGGTTTAACTCCCCGACACAGTTGTTGATCCTATGGATGGACAGACAGACGGGTGACGGGGGCACTTGCTGTCCCAGGTCCCCTCTCGGAGTGCTCTCCGGTGCCCGGGGACAGGAACAAGCCGTGGCAGAGCCCCTCGTGCCCCGGTGAGGGTCTGTGCCGGCGGTGCCTACCAGGGACAGTGGTGGTCCATGCGGCGCACGCAGCGGTGGCAGACGCGGCAGTGGTGGGCGCGGGGCGGGCGGTAGGCCTCGCAGCGGTCACACACCGTCCAGTCCTCCTGGTTCTGCCGGGACGGTGCTCAGCGGGGATCGGCCACCGCGGTGGCTCCCGGCAGAGCGGGGCCACAGCACAGCCCCTCACCCCGGGGTCTGCTCCCCCCCACCGGCCGCCCCCTCGGCTCCCCGGCCTCACCAGCTCGGGTGTCCGCCAGGCCCCGCTGCGCAGGTCGGAGAAGTCGATGGCGGTGCCGGGGAGGGGAACCACACCTGGGGGGGACAGGGGGGGACGTGAGCACCCACCTCGCCGGGATACAACGGGGTGACCACGCCTGCACCGGGGTGGGGGGCTGGGCGCCCGCTCCCCCCGCAGCACCCAGACGGTGCCCCGGGGGACACCCATCCCTGGGGTGAGGCGGGGGTTTGGGGGGGGCGGTCCCGGGGGTGGGCGCTCACCGGGGTCGGCGAGGACGGCGCGCGTGTGGCAGGCCAGCAGCAGCAGCACGATCAGGTTGAAGGCGGCAGCGTGGAAGGGGCACCAGGGGCTGCGGGGAGCGGAGGGTGGGAGGAGTGTGAGGGTGGCACCGCGGGGGCGGCACCACGGGGACGTGAATGCCACCGGCCCGGTGCCCCGGAGACCCCACGGGGACGGGGGGACGCCACCGGCCCCGCGCCTCCAAGAGAGACCCCGGGGGAGGGAGGGGAGTGGCGGGGCGCAGCAGGGGAGGCCCGGGGCCGGCATGGCGGGGACACGCGTGGAGGGGACACGCGCGACGGGGACACGCCGCCACCCCACGCTCGCCCCCCCGCCGTGTCCCGGTAGCACCTGCCGCGCAGGGCGGGCTGCGGCAGGACGTGGGCCAGCACGGCGTAGTCGGCGTAGCCCACGCCGAGGTAGGTGAGCAGCGGGCAGACCGCGCCGCACGGGTCCCGCCCGCACCGACCGGCCGCCGCCGCCGCCATGGCGCCCCGCCGCGCCACTTCCGGCTCTGGCGCGCCGCGCCCAATCGGAGCGCAGTCCCGCCGTGACGTTGCCAGTAGGGGCGGGACCCACACGCGGAAGAAGGGGGCGGTGGCGTGCGCGGTTGCCGCGGCGACGAGGCTTGCGCCGGACACGCCCCCCCTCGGGCGGCACCCCGTGGAGCTCCGCCCCCCGCCGCCGGCTTGGGGTCCGCCGGGTCCCTCCGTCCGCCGCTCCGATGGGATCCCGCACCGTGCCCGGTCACCGGCACCGCGTCCCCCTCCGCCACCCGGTCCCAACCCTCCCCAGCGGTCGGTGACACCGCTCCGGGCACACCCTGGCTCCGCCCGCGGGAACCGCCCCGCTCGGGCCGGGACCGACCCCTTTAACACCTGCCACGTCGTGAAGGCCTCACCCTCCCGCACGTCACACCCACCGTCTCTCTCCGTTCCAAGATGGCGGCGGCGGTCGGGCGGGGCTGAGGCGTTCCGCCGCCCGCAGGTACCGGGGCGAACCGGGGGGGGGGGGGGGGCTCCGGGTCTCCCCCCACCACCCCCTCCGCGGGCCTCACCCGTCCCCTTCCCCGCAGCGCCCCGCGATGCGGCCCGGCCCCCTCACCGCCCACAGCCGCCCCCGGTGATCCGGGCCGGGCCGGGCCCCGCCATGCTGCGGCGGCTGCTGGAGCGGCCCTGCACGCTGGCCCTGCTGGTGGGCTGCCAGTTCGCCTTCGTCGCCTACTTCTCCCTGGGGGGGTTCCGCAACCTCACCTCCCTCTTCGGCCGCGCCGCCGGACCCGTCTTCGACTACTCCCGCACCCACGACGTCTACGCCAACCTCAGCCGCCTCCTGCCCCGGCAGCCCGCCCGCCCCGACCCCGCGCAGCCGCTGCCCTTCTGCCCCGAGCGCTCGCCCTTCCTCGGTGAGTGCTGGCCGCCGCGCCGGGGGGGGGACGGGCGGGGCGGACACCCGGCTCTGCCCGCGGCGGAGCGGGGAAAACGGACCGGGGCGGGGGTGGGGGGGTGACCCGGGAGGTGTCGGGGCAGGGACCGCCCCCCCGGGGAAGGACCGGACTCCCGGCGCAAGAACCGGGCCCCCCCCGGGGGACGAAACACCCCTCACCCCCGAGGCGAGAAGCGGCCCCCCCGCCGCGGGGAAGAAGCAGCCCCGACTGACCAGCCGGGCAGGCAGGGCCGGTCCGGGGAGGCTTCCACGGCTCGGGGCAGGGGGTGGGATCCGCTCCCCCCCTTCCCACCCACCCACCTCCTCCGTGGGTGCCGTCCCCGCCGCCCCACGCCAGCCCCCTGCCTCCCCTCCCCATGCAGTCGGCCCGCTGACGGTGAGCTTCAGCCGAGTGCCCACGCTGGAGCAGATCCAGGCGAAGAACCCGGCGGTGCAGGAGGGCGGCCGGTACCAACCCTCCACCTGCGAGCCCCGGTCCCGCACCGCCGTCATCATCCCCCACCGCAACCGCGAGACCCACCTGGGCCACCTCCTCTACTACCTGCACCCCTTCCTGCAGCGCCAGCAACTCCAGTACGGCATCTATGTTGTGCACCAGGTGAGTCCGGCACGCACCGGGGGCTTCACCGGGCACCGGGGGCTTTGTGGGGGCCACCGCTGCCAACCGGCTTTCCCCGCAGGCGGGCAACTCCACCTTCAACCGGGCCAAGCTGCTGAATGTGGGGGTGAAGGAGGCGCTGAAGGATGAGGAGTGGGACTGCCTCTTCCTCCACGACGTCGACCTCATCCCCGAGAATGACCACAACCTCTACACCTGCGACCCCTGGAACCCCAAACATGTCTCCGTCGCCATGAATAAATTCGGATACAGGTGGGTGACCGCACCAGGGGGTGAGCCAGGAGCAAGGGGACCGGCCCTGGCTCAGCATCTGCCCCCTTTCTCGCAGCCTGCCGTACCCCCAGTACTTCGGGGGGGTCTCAGCTCTCACCCCTGACCAGTATATGAAGATTAATGGTTTCCCCAACGAGTACTGGGGCTGGGGCGGCGAGGACGATGACATCGCCACCAGGTAGGACACCGCCAGGACCTGCCGGTCTCCCCCTCACCCATGTTCATGCCCCGCTGCGGGGCACAGGTTGCTTGCCAGGCGCTGGGATGGCATCACAACGCAGGATGAGTGCGTGGAGGCTGTTGCCACCACACTGGGGGGGACACAGACAGTGTCCCCGCACGCCCTGGGGTGATGTGGGGGCTCGTCCGCAGGGTGCGCCTGGCTGGCATGAAGATCGCCCGCCCACCCATCTCCATCGGTCACTACAAAATGGTGAAGCACAAGAGCGACAAAGGCAACGAGGAGAACCCACACAGGTGGGGGGGGGCTGGCGATGGGTGGGGGGGACAGGCCAGGGGCTCGGCGGTGACGCTGCCCTTCCCTTGTCCCTTCCAGGTTCGACCTGCTGATCCGCACGCAGCGGATGTGGACGCAGGACGGGATGAACTCCCTCACCTACACGCTGCTGGCCAAGCACCTCCACCCGCTCTACACCAACCTCACGGTGGACATTGGGATGGACCCCCGCGCCGGCCGGGGCCGCCGCGGACCAGTGCCGGGCCACGAGGGCCAGAGGTACCGCAGCAGCAGCAGCCTCTTCCGAGAGGAGATGCTGCGCAAGCTGCCCCGGGATGCCGCAGGGTGGGGGGACCAGGGGTTGTCCCTGTCCCCCCGTCTGCCCACAGCCACCGTGCAGCAGCCGCTGGTGGGTAACGGCACCGGCTCCTCGCCATCTCTGGGGATCACCCAGCGCAGCCCCGAGGCTGCAGGGGACAGTGATGCCCACCTGGGGAGCAGCACTGGTGTGGCTGTGGCACAGGAGGAGGGGATCCTCCCCACCCGCGGGGACAACCAGAGCCTGCCGCAGGGGTCCCGCTAGCCGGTGGCCACTGCAGCCCCCACACGGACTCTGCTCGTTGCAACCCGGTGCCGGGAAGGGACTCTGAGGGAGCCGCAGCCGGGCTGGCCGCTCTGCGGCCTCGCTGGAGAGACTGTGGGGAGCAGCGAGCCCTGGGGGCAACCACGGGGGGAGCTGCTGGCCGTGGGGCCGGTGCCTGTTAGTGGGGGCAGCCGTGGGAAGGGGTACAGGGAGAGCCGGGGACGGGGAGAGCTGGGGCCCTGGGGGCTCGCCTGACTTCGTCTCCCCGCAGGCTGTGGGTGCCTGAAGATGGTTGCAGGCAGTGTTGCCGGCACACGGTTATTTATTCTATTTATGAGCTGCTCCCTGGACCTTTATAAGCGTTTTTCAATAAAAAAAAACCACTTTGTCCTACTACGGCGGGGCTGCCTGGTGCTGGGAGGGGAGAGAGGGAAGCCAGGGGTCAGTGCAGCCGCCCTATCAGCTGCCCAACGGCCGCTTTGGCGCTGGCAATGCAGTCGTTGACGGAGACGCCGGCGTAGGAGGCTCCGATGAGGCTGAGGGGCAGCCGCTGCTCCGCCAGGAACCGGCCGATGCGCTCTGCGGGGACAGGGATGGGCGGTGGGTGCTTCCGCGGGGGCTGTGGGACCCCCCACATCCCCACTCTCCCCTTACCTGTGCGCTGCCAGTGGCCCAGCGTGTACTGGGGGATACAGGCCTGTGTGGGGGGAGCAGCCGGTGAGCCCCGTGGGACACCCCCGGACACCCCCGGGCCCCCCAAGCCCCCCCACCCCGTGGTGCTGTCACCCACCTGGTGCACCCTGACGATGGAGTGCGTCGGGGCCGGCTCCAGGCCCAGCTGCTCCCGTACGGCCGCCTGCGCCCGCTGAAGCAGCAGCGCCGGTGACACCGACGCCGGGTCCCCGAAGCTCTGCCCGAACCAGGCACCTCCCAGCATCACCTGTACGGCACCGGCGGCACTGTAAACTACCCCCCCCGGACCCTTCCTGTCCCCCCCACTCCGTCTCCGGCTGCTCACCGTCAGCCGCACCAAGGCGGCTCCTGTGCCGTTGTGCTGGGGGAAGGCCACCGAGTCGTAGACGATGCCCAGGAGAGAGGCGTCCTCGGAGGAGGGCACCAAGTGCCCGAAGCCCTGGGCAGGAGCAGTGGCGTGAGCGGGATGGGGTCACCCGTGGGTGCCGGGGGACACCTGTGGCTGCTGGCATCGCCCGTGGGTGCCGCTCTCACCGTGACGGGCAACGTGACGCCCTCGTACTGCAGGTTCACCACGGCCACCGACACGGCCGGGATGCGCCGCAGCTCCTGGGCCAGCGGCTCGGCTTCGGCTGGCAGGACCTCAGCCAGGGCTGGGAGGAGAGAGGACGTCAGGGCTGGGGGGGTCACCCCATCCTCCCTGCACCTCCCGGGCGTCCCTACCTGCGGCCGGGAGGGCGCTGACTACGTGGTCCGCCGTCACGGTGCCGTCTGCCAGGGTGAGCTGGAGGGGGAAAAAGAGAACAATGGAGGGGGGAAAAGAGAACAATGGAGGGGGGAAAAGAGAACAATGGAGGGGGGAAAAGAGAACAATGGAGGGGGGAAAAGAGAACAATGGAGGGGGGAAAAGAGAACAATGGAGGGGGGAAAGGAGAGCGATGGAGACGGGGGCACTGGGAAGGGGACCCAGGTGTCCTGGCACCCCGCACCCCAGGGCCCTACCTGCCAGCGGCCGTCGGGGCAGCGGCGCAGGCGGCGCAGGGGTGTGTGGCAGCGCAGCTCAACGCCACGCGAGCGCAGGAATGCTGCCAGCGCCTCTGGCAGGCTCTCCATCCCACCCCGCAGCGACCACTGGCTCCAGCGCTCGGCCCGTGCCCGTCGGCTCAGCCCCGACTCAGCCCCACGCTCCTTCCCTGTGGGTGACAACGCTGCTGTCCCTATGTGCCATAGCGGTGGCACTGGGGCGTTCCCCCCCCCAGCACCGCGTGCCCCCCACCAAACCCAGCGCTCACCGGATCTCATTGCCAGCCCCAGCAGGACGGATCGCCGGCACCGCTCAGCCTCAAAGAGCGTAGGGAAGCAGGACCGGACACTCAGCGCCCGGCAGTCCCCGGCAAACACTCCCCGGCACAAGCTGTCCACAGCGATGTCGGCCACCTGCAGGGACACGGCGGGGTCAGGCCGGTCCCCACCCGGAGCATGCCGGGTCCCGATAAGCCCCCGGCGCTATCACCCGGCGCAGGCGCCCACCTCCCGGCCAAAGCGGCGGTGAACGAAGGCGTGCACGCTCTCGTCGGGCTCCGTCCCGGACGGTGCCAGCAGGTCCCGCACCCCGCTCCAGAGCAGCGCCTGCGAAAAGGGGGGCACCGGCCGCAGCAAGCCCCTGGGGACACCGAGGGTTCAGGGGAGGGTGGCCCACGGGCGACCGCCCGTGGGCCACCCTCCCCTGAGCCCTCGGTGTCCCTAGTCGGCCACCTACCCCAGGCCCGACGGCAGCTTGTGCAGGGCCCCACCGACATAGAGGAAGCGATTCCTGGAGGCCGGGTGGTCCCCGGGGACAGGAAGGATGTCACCCTCCAGGCCGAGCTCGGAGACCTACAGGGACACGGGCAGGACGGGGTAGGGGGGACAGGGATGGGCACGGGCATGGTGGAGGACACAGGACCTGCCCCGGGGCAGTTTCGGCCAGAGCCCGGCACCTACGCAGGGAGCCAGCGGACCCCCACACCCTGCACCCACCCAGGGACCCCCACAAGGACTCTGACACCCACCCAGGGACACCCCCACCCCCTTGCACCCACCCAGGGACCCCCACAAGGACCCCGACCCCCACCCAGGGACCCCTGTCCCCCCAGCACCCTGCAGCCAGTCCCAGGGCCCCCTCCGGACCACTACACTCTAAGACCCCTATACCCTTGTGCCCCCAGAGACCCCCCCGGGACTCCAGGATCCATCCAGCGCCCCCCCCCCCCAACCCAAGCACACACCGAGGGGACCCCCAGAGACCCCGGCACCCACCCAGGGACCCTTGTCCCCCCATCACCCTGCACCCAGAGACCCTCTGTCACCCTGCAGCCAACCCCCCCCCGGACCACGGCACCCCGGGACCCCTCTGCCCTCGTGTCCCCTGGGACGCCGAGATCCATCCGGGGACACCCCCTCCCCGCCACGACCCAAGCTCACACCCAGGACCACTCCAGCACCCCAGGACCCCCCCCGGCACCCCGAACCAAGCCTCGGGGACCCCCGCTCCCGCCCCCCGGCCCCCCCGTACCATGTGCAGGGTGTCGGTGCCCACCACCCCCCCGGGGCGGATGCCCCGCGGCCCGTGCTCGAAGACGGCCCCGTCGGCGGTGCGGGTACTCTGCAGCCACCCCCCGAGGCGGGCGCTGGCCTCCAGCAGCAGCACCTGGGGACACGGCTGTCACCCCGGGGACACCGGGGCTGGGGTGTGTCCCGTCCCGTCCCGTCCCGTCCCCACCCCGGGTCCCGGGACACGGACCCGGCTCACCTTGGGCGGGCGGGGGCCGCGGGCCAGGTGGTAGCAGGCGGCCAGGCCGCTGATGCCGCCCCCCACGACGGCCACGGTGGGCGGCATGAGGGACGCGGATCGGCGGGGCCGTGCTGAGCGCGCCGCACCCGCACCGGCACCGGCACCGTCCCCCCGGCTCGGCCGGCCCCGCCCCTTCCCCGCCACTGATTGGGCGGAGGGCGGGGCTAATGACGCGGAGCGCCAATGGCACGACGCCGTTCCCTGACGGACAGGCGCGGAGACCGCCCGACGGCGCGCTATGGCGGCAACGCGCCCCGCCCCCTGCTCCCCCGCCCCACCCCTCCGCCAATAAGCTCCGCCCCCATGGCCCTCAGCCCCGCCCCCGCCCGGCAGCTCTAGACACGCCCCTCCCGCAGCAGGCCCCGCCCCTCACGGCAAGCCCCGCCCCCCGCCAGTAGCCCCGCCCACGCAACGACCCACCCCGCCGGTTCTAAACCCCCGCAAGCCCCGCCCCTCTGACGTTGCTCCGCCCCTTGGCCCATAACCCCGCCCCTCCCACGCTCCCCCATAGCACCCAGCACCAGCTCGCGCCCGCCCTTCCCGCCACAAATTTGGGCTTTTTCGGGTTTTTTTTCTTTTTTTTTTTTTTTTTTTTTAGTAAATTTATTCACAAAAGCCCCGCACAGGGCAGCGCGGGCTGCGGCCGCCCGCCCTCCGTCCGGGCCCTGCCGCGGGGGGTCAGGGCCTCCTGCCGGGCGGCTCCTCCAGCTCGTAGAAGAGGACGTAGCCCTCGCTGGACGGCACCTGGTTCTCGCTGATGGGCGAGACGCTGCGGCAGCACCCTCAGCCCGTGCCCGCCCCGGCCGGGAAGGGCAGGGGGGGGCGCAGGGCCCGGGCAAGGAGCGGGGGTGGGTGGGGGTCACCTACCGGGAGTCGTTGTAGACGCGCCAGCCGGCCGGGTCGCGGCAGAAGGCCGTGTAGTGGCCGTAGTGGACGCTGCCCGAGTGGTTGCAGAGGGCGTAGAGGCTGTAGACAGGGCTGCCTGCGGCGGGAGGACGAGCTCAGCGATGCCCCCGGGGCTCAGCCCGTGTGTGTGCATGTGTGTGTGTGTGTGTGTGTCGCGCCGTGTGTGTCCCCCCCCACCGTTTCTCACCCGCCTTCTCGCTGGCGAACTCCCGCAGGTTGAGCTGCTGCAGGGGGAAGTCCACGAAGACGGAGCACTTCTTGATGGAGTAGCGGGTGGCGGAGAACCGGTTCAGGTCTGAGCAGCGTCAAGGAAAACACGGCCCCGAGTGGCTGGAGGGGCGGCCCCCTGCTCCCCGGGATAGCCCCCCACCCCTCACCGTGAGCCCCAGCAGCTCAGGGGGTCCCAGGCCTCTCCCCCCAGCCCCCACCCTCCAGCCCCCAAAGGATACGGAGCACCAGGATGCGGGGGAAGCGCTGGATGGTCAGCTTCTTCGTGCTCCGCGTCCGCTGCCGGCACTTGTCACACACCTGCTGGTGGCACGGCACCGGTGAGAGGGGGGTGGTGGCACTGCTGGGGGTGGCGAGCCACCAGCCCCGGCCTCTTACCGGGGCGTTCTCTGAGTCCAGCTCCTCCTCCTTGGTGAAGAGGCTGAAGCAGTCGTGGAGCGAGACCTTGCCGCCAGCAAAGCTTTTCTGCAGGGGGAGAGGGTCAGACGGGGGGCCAGGGGGTGGATGGGGGGGACAGGGGGGGCTCTGCCTCATCCCTACCTTTGGGATGGGCAAGGAGAGATCGCAGAAGACCTCAAAGGTGGTGGAGCGGTAGCCGCACGCCTGGCACTTAAGGCAGCTCTTCAGTTGCCCCACGAAGAGGTCTGGGGGTGAGTGTGGGGGGGTGAGGCCGGGCAGAGAGGGGCACCCCGAGGGATTTGGGGGGTCCAGGGGGCGGTCGCTCCTGCCCGGCAGTGCTCACCCACGATCTTGCTGTCCTCTCTTTCCAGGTATCGCTTCCACATCTGGTTGGCGCGTTCATCGTCGCTGCGGGGAGAGGCGGCGGGTCAGGGCTGCCTCCCTGGGGCTCCCCACACCCCTGGCCACCCCCTCCCCAGGTCCCCTCTCCCCCTCACCTCAGCGTCTCGGGGTCCTCCAGCACGGGGGTCCGCCGGGCGTCCGAGAGGATGCTGGGGGTCCTGCGGCCCTTGCGGTTGATCTCCACGTGCAGCCGGTCCATGAAGAACTTGAGGAACTCCTGCGCGTCCTGCTGACTGCGGCGGGACAGACCCATCGCACCCACTGGGAGACGGGGAGCTGCCGGGGGGGGGGGACAGCAGGGGGCAAAGCCTCACCTGTATCCGGTGAAGGAGGGGACGTATTTCTGAAAGATGGCCTTGAAGCGCCCGGGGTTGACAGCCTCGGAGGAGTCGGGGTGCCAGAGGGCGGCGATGACATCGGCGAAGGCTGCGGGGACGGGGGACGTGCTGGGTGTCAGCACCAGCAGGGTTTATGTAAGAGCTTGGGGAGGGGGGGATTAGCTGCGGGGGGCTCCCGTCCCACCTTCGGTGAGCTCCTGGGGGGCGCGGGGGCCGGGGGGCTGCTCCTGCTGGAAGTCCCGGCGCAGGCAGTAGTCTCGCAGCGGCTTGGTGCTGCTCAGGCACTGCAGCACGGCGTTCATGAAGCACTGCGGAGAGAGCGGTGGGGACGCGGTGACGCCCTGAAGGGGGGCACCAGGCCTCAGCGTGTCCCCCACCGTCCCCGGCTGTGCCGCGGGGACTCCCGAGGGGCTGGGGGATCCCTGGGGATGCACCGGTCCCGGTGGGAGGGAACTGCTTTGTTATGGCCACTGCAAGGCCAGGGGGACCCGGGGTCCCTTGCACGCCCCAGGACAGAAGGACAGCAGGGCTCGGGGGACACGGGGACACAGGTACTTACCGTGTTGCCCAGGTTCCTGAGGCCGACATGGCCCGAGCCCAGCAGCAGGGTGTGATGGGTCTGCGGGGACACAAAGGGACAGGAGTGAGACCCGTCCCCACACAGCAAACCCCTCCGTCCACCCCTCAGCTTCCGACAGACAGACGGACAGCCCCTCCCCAGCCGTGGAGCCTTCACCTCGCCGCTGACGAGCAGCAGCCCCATGACGGCCGTGTGTACCACCGACTCGGAGATGTCGGTGCCGCGGCCCTGCAGCTCCCGCTTGGTGAGCAGGGTACGGTGCAGCTTGCGCGGCAGCTCCACCAGCGTGGCTCCCTGCAGCCCCGGCATGGCTCCGGCACCGCCCGGGCACCGGGACGGGACTGCGGCACCGGTGTTGCCGGGCTCCCTTCGTCTCTCTAAGCCACAGCTCATTAGCTGATCCGATTTCCCCTGGCTATTCTGGGCCTTGCTGGAGGCTCATCTCGGGGGGATTAATTAGCAGGAGAGCCACCTCGGGGACAGCGGGCGCCCGGAGAACGGGGAGCGGAGGCAAACACACCCGCCTGCCCCACGCCACACCGGTGAGGTGCGGGAGAGCGGTGCGGGGAGCAGGGCGGCTCGGCGGGGCCGGGGGCAGCCCTGTGCCACCAGCGGGGGATGCGCCACGGGGGCCAAGCCATGTCCCCGTCCCCCACCGGCGCAGGCCCGGCCCTGGGATTTCAGGGCACCTAATCCCCACACGTGGCCTAGGGCGAGTGGAGGACAGGGCTCGGCTGCTCGGCGGGGAGAAGGCGGATGCGGAAACGGACACGGTACCGGCCAGCCCCCAGCACTCCCGGAGCCGAGGGGACTCGACCCTTTCGCAGCAGGGGTCCCCCAGGAGGAACAGAATGGGAGAGGTGAGACCAGCACCCCCGTCCCACCCTGGCAGCATCACCCGACGGGAACGAAGCTGCTGCCCCGCGCCAAGGACAAATCCTGGAGCTCTTACAGCTGCCGCCTTCTCCTCGGTCCTGCCGGGTGCTGGGGTTCTGCCCAGGGGCGGGCTGCCGGGCGCCGGGACGTCGGGGCTGTGGGCGTACATGGGGTCGGGGGCAGTGCGAGTCCTCGGGCAGCCCTCGGGCCGGACGGAGAGCAGCGGGGTGGTGGGCTTGCCGTCCAGCCCTGGGGAGACGTTGACCCTCCGGAGAGAGGAGCTCCTCCTGAGAGCCAGCGAGCCGGCGCTCAGCTGGTGGCCGCAGTCCCTCAGCACCAGCCGGCTCAGCACCGCCGCCACGTCCTCAGCACGGCCACCACCGCCACCCTGGCTCAGGTCCCCAATGCTGATGGATTTGGAGCGGGCCAGGTTGCTCCGCCGGCGCTCCGCCTCACGACCTGCCAACGAGGCCCCGGCAGGCAGGGAGAAGGAGGCACTGCCCGGCACGGCGCCCGCCTGTGGAGAGCCGGGCACCCGCACCGCATGGTCTGCCTTCACGGGCCCCCGCCGGCACGCCGACACACGGAGAGCCTCCCCCCGTTTTGAGGCCCGGCCCCGGTCCAGCTCCAGCTTCTTGCTGCGGTCGTCCAGTGGGCCAGGCCGGGGCGGCAGGAGGCGAAGCTTGGGTGCCGGGGAGAGCCCGTTGGCGGCGGAGGCCAGGGCGGCAGCATGGCGCTCCTGGCTCAGGGCCCGGTGCCCGCTGGGCAGCTTGGCGGCAGCCTTGGGTTGGGAGGTGACGACGGCATGGTCCCTGGCCCGGCTGACGCGGTGCTCCGAGGCTTGGGGCATCGTGGGGACAGCCGAGAGGGGAGCCCTGCGGGGAGAGGGACTGGGCTGACACCGGCAGTGCTGAGCCGGTGTGTGGGGGCACCGGGGCACGCACCCACCTCTCTCACCGCGCCTCCTCCCGCCAGCACCGCTCACAGCCCCCTGCGGTGAGCAGCCGGCCGGAGAGTCCCATCGGCAGGGGCCCTGCGGCACAAGGAGAGATGCTCCGGATCACCGGATGGAAAACTGGGGGACAGCGTGGCCCTGGCGAGACCCCATGGCCCCCCTCACCCAGCTGCCAAGGCACTGATGGGGGGCAAGTGCTGTGCCACACTCCCGGAGCCGGAGGGTGAGTCACAGAGGGGTTCGGCACCACCGGGAGCGGGTTCCTCCCACCTGCCCGCTCCGGGTTCTACCGAAACACCGCTCAGAGCGGCCGAGCTCTGCCCAAACACCGCTTGGTGTAGCTGGGTGGTGAGGCAGCCATCTCCCGGCTCCTGCTCTGCAGGGGGTGCAGCGGGGGGGTGCAGGCCCCACGCGGAGGCAGCCGGTGCTTGGTGGCGATGGCTGTCCCCAGAGAGCGGCTCTGGGGGAGCTCGATGCCACTGGGCACTCGCCGGCTGGGCTCCAGCAGGCAGAGACGGCGTTCCCGCTGCAGGTGCAGCGCCGGTGGGGGAACGATGGCCACGGTGCAGCCACGGGGGCTGTGGCTTGGTGAGAGCCCCGAGCTGCCGGCCAGAGCCAAGGGCCCCATGGCGTCGGCCATGCCGATGGCAACGGCCCCCAGCCCCACAGCCCACCCACTCACTGTCCCTGTCCCCTGCCGTGTCCCCCGCCCCCAGCCTGTCCCCATCCCCTGCCCTGCCGTCGTCGTCCTTCCTCCCCCACCCAGCCAACCCTGCCACTGTCCCCTACTCTGGCCACCCACCTCCCGCCAGACACCATTCCCCGCCCCACAGGGCCCTGTCCCCCACCCGTGTCCCATCCCCTGCCCGGTACCGGGGGGGCCCGTGTCGCTGCCCCCCCCCCCCAGGGCCTCGCTGCCCGTCCCTCCCCCCCGGCACCGCAGAGCCCCTCCCCCGCCCGCCACCCCCATCCCACCACCCCCTTCCCCGGTGCCGCCGGTGCCCCCCGCCCCCGCCGGGCCGCCCCCCGCCGCCGCCGTACCTCCCGCGGGCCGCCATGGCAACAACTCCCGCACCGCCCGCCGCCATCTTTGCTCCTCCCGCCCGCCGCCCCGCCCCCGGCGGCCTCGCGCGCCGCACTGCGCCTGCGCCGCCGCCGCGCCACGCCCCCCGCGCCTGACGCCTCCGCGTCGCTATGGAAACCCAGCGGCGTCCGTGTGTCCCCCCTCCTCCGCTCTTAAAGGGGCCGCCGCGCCCCGTCTTCTTAAAGCGACAGCATCCTCTGGTAAAGCGTTACTGCGGTGTCGCGCAGGGCGGACGGACCCCCGAGGGCTGGGGGGGGGCAGAACCCCCCCGGCGGGGCCCCCCAGAGCAGCAGGCGGGGGCAAAGTGGGGGCTGAAGAGTTTATTGGGCAGCAGCAGCGAAGCGGGGGCGCAGTGGCGGGAGCAGCGGGGGCGGGGGGGGGGGGGGTGGCACCCCCCGAGGATGGGGGGGTGGGGGGACAGCACCCCCCCCAAACCACCCCCCCCCCCTCCCCGCCGCTCACTTCTCCTTGTGCTGGATGATGCCTTTGGCGACGAGGTCGGGGATCTCCACGGCCAGCCAGGGGCCCAGCTGTGGGGACAGGGGGTGAGCGGACCCGCGGGGACACCCCCCCCGCCACGGGGGGACACCCCCACCCCCCCCCCCCCCGCCACGGGGGGATACCTCCCCCTCGACTCACCCCCAGCGCCATCAGATGGGCCAAGCCGAATTTGGGGACGTTCCTGGCCCAGAGGGGCTTGAAGTGGTCGCTGAGGCAGATTTTGCCCCCTCTGTGAGGAGGGGGGGAACCGTCAGCGCCCCCGCGGTCCCCCCCCGTCCGTCCCCCCCCCAATAGAGACGACCCCCCCGCCCCCCCACCTGTACATCTTGGCCGTTTTCCCGTCCAGCTCGGGGATGGCGATCTCGGGGGCGGTGCCGGGGTACGTCACCGGGATCTGGGCGGGGGGGGGGGGGGGTACACGGGACACACATGGGGGTCAGCAGCCCCGGGTCCCCCCCCCCCCTTCCCCGCACCCACCCCCGCCCCCGGCCCCCACCCTCACCTCAAACTCGATGGCGAACTCGTACTTGAGCAGCTCATGGACGTACCAGCACTTCCCGAACCACCTGCGGCACACGGCGGGGGGGCGCCCGGCCCCCGGCCCCCCTCAGTCCCGGGACACCCCCTCCCCCGGACACCGGAGCGTCCCCGGGGCGGGGGGAGGCCTGGTAACCCCCCCCCCCCTTTCCCCCCCGCTCACCCACCGGGTGCCCTCGGCGTTGGACTCCAGCCGGAACCAGTCGTTATCGGCGCGTTTGTTGTTCTCCACGTACTGGGGGGGGAGCGGGGGTGAGCGGGGACCGGCGGGGGGTGACGGGGACAGGAGGGGAACCGGGACGGGGCGGGAAAGGAGAACCGAGGGGGAGGACACCGGGATGGGGGAAGCAGAGGGGAGAGACCGGGAAGGGAACCGGGGGGACGAACCGGCAAAGGACCGGGGAAAACCTGCGAGGGACCGGGGGGGAAGAACCGAGGGGGACCGGCAGGGGGAACCGGAACCGGGCCCGGACCGGGGGTTCCCGCCGCGGCGGGGCTGGGCCGAGCCGGGCCAGGCGCACCTGGATGAGGGCCCGATACTCCTCCTTCAGCCGCGGCGCCCACCCTTCCCGGTCCCGCGGCCCCGCCGCCGTCCGCAGCAGCGGCAGCTCCGCCACCGCCCGCCGCGCCGCCTCCTCCGCCATCTCCCCGCCGCCGGAAGCCGCCCATCTTGGCTCAGGGCGGAAGTGACGCCGCCGGAGGCGCTGCTGCGCCCGGCGCCGCCATCTTGCTTAGGGGTGGGGGGGGTGTGGGGCGGGCCGGCGCCGCCATCTTTACTTGGGGCACGGGCAGGCTGCGCCGCCGCCGCGGCGCCTTCATTTTTAGTGCTGGCAGGGCTGAGTTTGTCGGGTCTCAGCCGCCCTCATGCCTTCCCCTCTCCCCTCCCCAACCCCCCCACGGCCCCACAGCAGCAGCAGTGACACAGTGGCAGCTCCAGGGCTTTATTGTCACGGGGGGGCCGCGGGGGCCGCCATGGCGGGGCTCAGGGCTGCCCCTCACCCTTGCCCAGGTCCAGCAGGGAGGAGAAGAGGCCGAGGACGTTGCTCCGCAGCTCCTGGGCCAGCGGCGCCAGCTGCTTGTTAGCCCGGTCCAGGTAGGCCCTGGGGGAGAGGCGGATGGTGAAGGCGGGGAGGGGGGCGAGGGGTGGCCGAGGGGCTCCCCTCGTCCCCCGTCCCCCCCCCCGTGCCCCCCGTACTCGGCCTGGCTGCGCAGCTCCTGGGCCTGCAGCTTCTGGGGCAGGTCCTTGGTGACGAAGTCGGACAAGGACTGGAAGTGGCGGGTGAAGAAGTCGTCGACGGGCGGCGGGGCGGCCTCCTCCTCGGCCTGGCGCCTCACCAGGGCGGCCTGGAGCTGGCAGGCGCAGAGCAGCACCAGGGCGGCCACCAGCACCTTCATCTCGGCGGGGCTGGGGGCTGCGGGGACGGGTCAGCGCCCGCCCAACCGCCCCACGGCTCTGCTGTCCCCTCCTGCCCCACAGCGCCTTCCCTCCCCGCAAACCGCAGTCCCCCTCCTGCCCCGTGCCTGCCCCACAGCCCTACCGCCCTGCTCCCACCCCATCCCAGCCCCACGGCTCCACCGGCACCACCCTGCCCCGCTCCTGTCCCATCCCGCCCCGCGGCACCTCCATTCCCCTCCTGCCCCACGGCCCCATCGCCTCCTGCCCCACGGCCCTCTCTTCCCCGGGTGCCGGCTGCCGCTCACCTGGGCAGGACTCTGGGGGTGTGGGGCTGTGGGTGCCCCCTCGGGGGCTGCTTATATTCCCCCCCCCGGCCAACTCCCGCCCCTGGGCTGGGGGGGCCGTGCCGGCCCCTGCCACAGCCTGGGTAAACACGGCGGGGGTAAGGGTCGCTGTGGGGGATGGCCCCTCCTCATCCTCACCAGGCTGTGGCCCCGCACCCCGGGGTTCTGTCCCTCTGTCCCCAACACCCAATGGCCCCAGTCAGTGGGTGACAATGGGCCAGGGATTTGGGCTGGGGGGGGCCCTGGGGGCCGGGGCCACCGCGCTGGGGGCTTGGCTGGTGGCCCTGTGGCATGC
This sequence comes from Pluvialis apricaria, assembly GCA_017639485.1. Taxonomy (NCBI): domain Eukaryota; kingdom Metazoa; phylum Chordata; class Aves; order Charadriiformes; family Charadriidae; genus Pluvialis; species Pluvialis apricaria. The sequence continues at coordinate 3,297,939 of CM030033.1, forward strand.
GGCGAGTCTGGGGCATGCTGGTACCCTGGGGCACTCAGTTGCCCCATGGCATGTGTGGCCCCATGGTGTGTCGCAGCCCCATGGTACACTGTAACCCCAGAGCATAGCAGGACCCCTGAAGCACCCCCAGGGCCCCCCAGTGCCCCCACGTACCCCCACTCCAGCCCCCCCCAGCCCCTCTGCCCCACCCTGGGGTCCCGGCTCGGTGGGGGCACCCCAGGGGGCTGCACTCCCCGGCCACCGCCGGCACCCGCGGAGCAAAGGTTGTCGCCCGCCTTATCGCTGACCCTCGGCCGCCAACGTGACGGCGTGACTCAGCGCGGGGCAGGCAGGGGCCGTCCCCGCAGGGTCCCGGAGGGGCCACCCATTGCGGGGGGACGCTGGGGACACCCTGCCAGCTGGGGCCAGGCTGGGGGCCAGCTCCGGCGCTGTTTGGGGACACATGGCCAAAGGGCACCTGGGCAACACCGGGGACAAAAACTCTTTGTCCCCCGGGTCACCAGTGGGGCCACCAGGCCCCCTTCCCCTCCCAGCCCTTTCCAGGAAAGCTGCTGGTGACGGCAGCAGGGGACAGGGAACGGGGGGGTGACATAGGGGAGGTCCAGGGACACGGGACAGGGGGACATGGGACCGGGGACGTGGGGCAAGGAGGGGACACAGGGTAGGGGAGATGGGGGGGACAAAGGGAGGGGATGTAGAGGGGACAGAAGGGACATGGGGGGACAGGACGTGGAGGGGGTGGACGACAGAAGCTGGGGCGACGCGGGATGACGGGAACAGAGGGGGAGATGGGGGGAGCCGGGACGCGGGTGGGGGGACACGGCGGGGCGGAACGCGGCAGCCCCGGAACGGCGCAGCGCGGCTCCGAGTCTCCGGGGAGCACAGACGGGCGCGGCACCGCCCCCGCGGGCTCAGCCAATGGGCGGCGAGCGCTGCCCGCACCCGTCATGGCGGCGGCGGCCTCAGGCGGGCGCGGCCTCGCGAAGCCGCTTCCGGCGGCGGTGGCGCCCGCGGCCGCGATGGCGGCGCCCGGCGGGGACGGGGGGGGCGGGCGGCCGTAGGGCCGGGCCGGGCTATGGGCAACGCGCTGGGCCCCTCCGCGCCCCGCGCTCCGCGCCGGGGGGAGCCGCTCGGCAGCCCCGGCAGCTTCGATGAGCTGCACCGGCAGTGCAAAGGTGGGGCGGGGGGTCACCGGGGCTGGGGGGTCACCGTGGTCAAGGGGGGGACACCGGGGCCGGGGGGACACTGGGGTCGGGGGGCACAGAGACTGGGGGGTCACCGGGGTCGGGGGGACAGTGGGGTCGAGGGGACACCGGGGCCGGGGGACCCTGGGCTGGGGGGTCACCGGTGTCAGAGGGACCCTGGGGTCGGGGGACACCGGGGCTGGGGGGGGTACTGGGCTGGGGGGTCACCGGCGTCAGGGAGGGACACTGGGGCCGGGGGGTCAAGGGGGCGACAGTGGGCTGAGGGGACATCGGGGCCGAGGGGACATCAGGGCTGGGGGGGTACACGGGGCTGGGGGTCATTGGAGTGGGGGGACACCGGGGCCGGGGAGGGACACTGGGGCCGGGGGGGCACCGGGGCTGGGGGGGACAATGGGGTCAGGGGGGTACCGGGGCCAGTCCCCGGCTCGCCCCGGCAGCAGTGGAGGGTCCCGGTGGCGCCGGGGGACAGGCTGGCGCTGGGGGGCACCGGGGTGACGCGAGTGGTGGTCTGTGGGCGGCCCTGGGAGAGGTGGGGGGGCACCGGGGGGATGGCCTGGGGAGGGATGGCCGCGGTGGCCCCGCTTAGCCCCCGCTGTCCCCCAGAGGTTTTCCCGCAGCAGATGGAAGGGGTGAAGCTGATCGTCAACAAGACCCTGAGCAGCCACTTCCAGGTCGGGGGGACACACGGGGACCCACGGGGCCGTGCTGGGACGGGGAGGGGGCTGTCCCCCTGTCCCCTGCTGACGGGCTGTCCCTGCAGGTGACACACACGGTTCACATGAGCACCCTCGGCCTCTCCAGCTACCACTTCAACGCCACCTTCGTGGGGGACCGGCAGCTCAGCCCCACCGAGGTGAGGCCCTGGGGTGGCCTCAGGGTGGCCCTGGGACAGTCGGTGGCCTCGGGGTGGCCCTGGGGTGGCCCTGGGATGGTGGGTGGCCTCAGGGTGACCCTGGGACAGTGGGTGGCCTCGGGGTGGCTGTGAGGCTCTGACATGGGGGTGGTTGGGTGGCACAAGGGTGTCACCAGGAGGGGTGAGGGTTATCTCAAGGCGAGGGGGTCCCAGCCCACAGCTCAAGCCAGGGACGGGGGGACGGGGTTGTCCCTGTCCCCCCAGCTCACCCCCCGCTGTCCCCAGGCCTTCCCCACGCTGGTCGGGGACATTGACAACAACGGCAGCCTCAACGCCCAAGTGCTGCACCTCGTGGCTGAGCGCATCCGCACCAAAGCCGTCTTCCAGGTGGGGCCGGGTGGGAGAGGACCCCCGGGGCGGGGGGGTGCCAGGGCGTCTCCGTCACCCCCGGGCGGTGGCGGAGACGGGGACGGTGACAGGACCCGCTGTGATGCCCGTCCCTTTGCAGACACACCAGGCCAAGTTCGTGACGTGGCAGTTCGACGGCGAATACCGAGGGGACGACTGCACTGCCACCCTCACGCTGGGCAACCCCGACCTCCTCGGCGAGTCCGGTGAGCGGGGCGTCCCCCCCCCGCGGCTGCCGGGCCCGGGGGGGGCCGAGCGCTGAGGGCCGTGCTGTCCCCGCAGTGATCCTGGTGGCACATTTCCTCCAGAGCGTCACCTCCCGCCTGGTCCTGGGTGGGGAGATGGTTTATCACCGGCGGCCGGGGGAGGAGGGAGCCATCCTCACGCTGGCGGGCAAATACACGGGTACGCGGGCGCCCCGTGCTCAAGGGGGCCGCGGGCACGGCTGCGGGGGTCCCAGCGGCCGCGCTGGCCCCGGGGGGGACGCCCTGGCTCCCCTCGCCCTCCGCTTTGCTTCTCTCTTCCAGCTCAGAAATGGGTGGCGACGCTGAACGTGGGGTACGGTGGCGCCCATGCCAGCTACTACCACCGAGCCAACGAGCAGGTGAGCGTCCCCATCCCCCGGGTGTCCCTGTGTGTGTCCCCCCCTCTCCAGGGCCTCACATTTTCGCCCCCCAGGTGCAGGTCGGGGTGGAGCTGGAGGCCAACACGCGGCTGCAGGACACCACCTTCGCCTTTGGCTACCAGCTCAACTTGCCGCAGGCCAACATGGTCTTCAGAGGTGAGCGAGGAGCCGCACCGGCACCCGGCATCCCCGGCGCTGGCCGGGCCCTCACCACGTGCCCCCCCGCAGGGCTCCTGGACAGTAATTGGAGTGTCGGGGGGGTGCTGGAGAAGAAGCTGCCCCCCCCTGCCCGTCACCCTGGCTCTGGGCGCCTTCCTCAACCACTGGAAGAACCGTTTCCACTGCGGCTTCAGCATCATCGTGGGCTGAGGGGCCGCGGGGGTGGGCAGCACGTGCCACCGTCCTGCTCAGGGAGCCGCTGCGCCGTGCCGAGCCGCGGGGGCGCCGGCCGGGTCCCGCTCTCGCGCCGCAGTGCCGGGGGAGCCCGCGGAGGGGGGACCTGGCCCCTCGCGGCCGGGGGACACTGTGTGACAGCGCGTGGTGGCTGTTGGCACCTTTGGGCTGAGGAGCGGTTGCCGTTTTGGGGCCGGGGGCTTCTGATCCCCTCAGCGCTCGCCCGCGTCGCCCTCCTCGCCCCAGCACTGTGCTCCCCTCTGCTCCCACCGCTGCTCTGCCTCGGTTTCCCTCCGGCGGCGCGGGGGGACGGCTTTGGGCGCACACAGCCGCGGAGCCTGGAAAAATAAAGGAGCTTTACTTCGCCCTGTAAAGTGCGGTGGTGGCCGGTGAGCCCCGGTGCTCGCAGCCAGGGGCCGGGGCATGGCACGGGCTCTAGCTGATGATTTCGGAGAGCAGTGGCGTCATGGAGGACAGGTCCTGGATGTGAAGGATCTGCCGCGTGTTCTCCACCTTCAGCGTCTGCAGCTCCGTCAGCAGCAGCAGCAGCTTCGCGTAGAGGAACCTGGGGCAGGGGGGCAGCGCCTGGCTCGGACCCGGTGGCCGTCCCCGCGGTGGAGGGGACCGCGACCGCGCCAGCCCACCCCCCCGGTGCATACCTGCCCTCGGGCATGGGGTGCTGGTGGTCGATGTAGCTCTTGAGCGTCAGGGCCACCTTCTCCTGGAACTGGTCGATGAAGTCCCGCTGGGTGATGCTGGCATGGTCTGGGGGGCGCAGGGCGGGTGGGCGTCAGCGGGGCCGAGGGGACGCCCCGCCGCGGCCCCCGCGGTCCCTACCTGGCGAGAAGAGCAGCATGGCCTGCAGCAGGACGTACTCGGCCTCATGCAGCTGCAGCTTCTTCAGGCTGATGTGGAACTTGAGCAGCGGCTCCAGGTAGATCTGCTGGAAGCCGGCTGGGGGGAGCGCGGCGGTGACGGGCGAGCCGGGATGGGGATGCGGCTGTCCCCGCTCCCCGGTGCCGCCGTCCCCCCCGCCTCACCCAGGGCTCCGTCCTGGATGGTGTAGCAGTGCTGGCCGCACTCCCAGGCGTTGGTCTCCGCGTTGAAGACGGTGTTGAACTGGATCTGGCAGATCTCCAGGGTGGCTCCTTTGAGCAGCGAGATCTGGTCGTCGATGGGCAAGCTCCTGCCGGGTGGGGGGCGAGGAGAGGTGTCAGGACGGGGGGGGCGGTGGTGGTGGGGGTGCCCCCCTGTGTCGTGTGTGTCCTCCCCCCACACACCCCCAAAACAGACCTGAAAGCCGGGATCTCCTTGGCGAAGTTGATGACCTGCTGGATCATGAAGGTGCTGAGGTCGGCGATGTGGGGCAGCATGGAGAAGACGTCGGGCAGCACGTCCTCGTCCAGGCAGTCCGTCTGCGGGGACGGCGGCCACGGGGCGCCTGGCTCCGGCGGGCTCTGCGGCCGCGGGCTGGGGATGTAGAGGCGCACGGCGGGCTGTGGTGGCGGCAGCCGGCGTGTCAGTGCCGTGCCGGAGCACCCGTGAGGACGGCCAGGTCGGGGGGGGGGGTGTCCCCACTCACCCAGTAGTGCGTGAACTGGGAGAAGCTGGAGTCGAAGGTGCGCTGGTGGGCCGCGATGAGGATGGTGATGAGCTCCTGCTGCTCCGCCGTCAGCCCCTCCGGCTGCTCCCGCGCCAGCCGCCGCTGTCCCCGCAGCGCCCGCCGCTGCTGCAGCGCCTCCGCCGACATGATCACTGCCGCCCCGCCACCACCGTCACCCCCGGACCAGGGACCGGGCTCACCGGTGGCACAGCCCCCCCCACGGTCCCCCGGGTGCTCGGAGCCACCGCTGCCCCGTGGTCCCCTCTCCCCCAGAAGGTTCCCCATGTCCCCTCTCTCCTCAACCCCTGCTGTCACCTCTGTGCCCCGGTCCCTTGCTGTCCCCTACCCCCTGGGCTGCCGCGTCCCCTCTGCCCCCATGTCCTCCCCTGCCACCCCACCCAGGCCGGTCCACTCTGTCCCTTGTCCCCTCCCCCAGGTCCCCCTCATCCCCTTTCCCCCATGTCCTCCCTCTCCCCTCTGCTCCATGTCCCCCTCTTCCCCCCGGGTCTCCCCTGTGTCATCCCATCCCCTCTCCCCCCGTGTCCCCCCCGCTGTCCCCCTGTCACCGCACTCACTGTCCTTCCGCATGCCCACGTCGAGGCACTTCTGGAGGCGGCAGGCCTGGCACTGTCGCCGCTTGGCTTTGGTGATGGGGCAGCTCCGGGAGAAGGGGCAGGTGAAGTGGACGCCCTTGTTGATGGAGCGCCTGGGGGGACACGGGCCGTGAGGCCATGGGGACTGTCACTGTGTGTCCCCAGGGGGGGCAGAGGGGCGGCAGGGACTGGAGGACAGGGTGTCCTGGGGTAGGGGCCACCTCCAGCCCCCAGAGACCCCGTCACCACTGTGCCCCAGAGAAACCAGGTGGCCCAGGCATGGGGTGGCAGTGGCCATGCCATCTTGTCCCACCCCGTCCTGTCCTGTCCCATCTTGTGCCATCCCACTCCGTTGTGTCTTGTCCCGTCATCCCGTCTTCTCCCATCCCACCCTGTCCTGCCCCATTCCAACCCATCCTGTCCCGTCCTGTCCCATTCCAGCCCATCTTGTCCCTTCCTCTCCCATATTGTCCTGTCCCAGCCTGCCCCTCCCCTTCTCCCATCCCATCCCATCCCATCCCATCCCATCCCATCCCATCCCATCCCATCCCATCCCACCCCGTATTCTCCTTTCCCATCCTGTCCTGCCCCACACCATCTTGTCCGTCCCCCCCCCGTCCCATCCCACTCTGTCCCCTGGCCCCCATCCTGTGCCACCCCGTGTCCCGCCGCGGTGGCAGCCCCCACCTGAAGAAGCCCTTGCAGCCCTCGCAGGTCATGACGTGGAAGTGGTACCCGGTGGCGCGGTCCCCACACACAGCGCAGACCTTCTCCTCCCCGGGCTCCGCGTCCTCCCCCCCCGGGAACCCGGGGTCCCGGCAGCAGGTGGGGGCTGCTCTCTGCGTCTGAGGGGCTCGAGGTGGACATGGCCGGGGACACAGGTGACAGCGCCCGGACCGGGGGGACTGCAGCGAGGACAGAGCCTGCAGGAGGGGGTGGAGTGTGCGTGTACACACGTCGACTCTCATTCGAGCAACGTGCGGCACCACGTCCACCCTGTGGCTGCTGCCCCGACACTGGCTCCCGCACTCCCGTCCCCTACACGTCCCCTCAAAGCCACCGTGTCCCCACACCCCACGGCGCACTGCCCTCATGCACCCACCCGCCGTCGCAACCTCCTGCCCCGGCCACCGCCGAACCGCCCGCGTGACGCCCCCGAAGGTGGTCGGTGTCTGTCGGTGCCGGTACCTGGGATCCGGTGCCCGCTGGCCCCCGGTGCTCGCTGCCACGCAGCGAGGGGCCACCCGGCCCCCGCTTGTCCCCGCTGCCTCCCAGCCGGAGTCCTGTGGAGTTTGAACCTTGAACTTGAGCGAGGCTGCGGCAGGCGGGGACAGGCGGCACGGGAGGGACAAGCGGGGACGGGCATGGCCAACACGGGGCACAGGCAGCACGGAGGGGACAGGCAGGTGGGGGGGACACGGGTGGGTGCTGGGGACAGGGGACGGTGGTGGTGGCCATCCTGCCATCGGTGACCCTGGAGGAAGGTCGCCGCCGCGGGGAGGTGCCAGCGGTGTCCCCGTCCCCGAGCAGAGCCTGTCCCCTCTCCGGGGGTCACCCCCCACCTTCGGGGTGCCGGGGGATGGCGGCACCTCGGGGGGTGACGATGGCCCCGGTCCCCCCCCGGTGCGGCTCCGCGGGGCGTCGAGGCTCGGGGTGGGGGTGGGGGACACGCGGGGAGGCGGGTCAACACCCGGACCCGCCCCCCCGCGTCCCATTGGCTGCCGGCGCCGTCAATCAGCCGCGCCCCTATAAAGGCGGTGGCGGAGCGCGGGGCGCCGCACACCGGGAGCGGCGGCGGCAGCGGAGGGACCATGAGCGAGGTGAGGGCCCGGTGCCGGTGCCGGTGCCGGTGCCGGTGCCGGTGCCGGTGCCGGTGCCGGTGCCGGTGCCGGTGCCGGTGCCGGTGCCGGTGCCGGTGCCGGTGCCGGTGCCGGTGCCGGTGCCGGTGCCGCACAAGGGGTTTTCCCCTTTTCCCCTTATTTTTAGCAGCGGGGCGGGGGAGGAGGGAGGGATGCTGCACCCCGGGTGGGGGGGGGGCTGGAGGCGGGGGGAGACCCCGGAGGCCCGGGGGTGTCCCCGGCAAAGCGGAGCCCGTTCTCGCCCCCCCCCCCGCCCCTCACCCCCCCGGTGTGGGTTTGCTGCTGTATCACCCCCGGACACCCCTTTCTCTCCGCAGCGCAGCCCCCATGAGTCCCCCTCTGCGGCAGAGGCCCCCGGTGGGCAGGAGGAAGGTGAGGACCCCCGGCAGCGACGGGGTGCACCCTGCGGGGTGCCGTGTCACTGGTGTCACCTCTGTCCCGTGCCCCCCAGGACCCCCATTCTGCCCCGGTGCCTGGGACCCCGCTGGCTACTCCCATCCCTGGAGCCTCCAGGATCAGCGTCCCCACCATGGGGTGGGGGGGGAGCGGGGGTGACACCTGGGTGGATTTGGGGACCCGCTCTGTCCTTCCCCTGTGCCCTGGGGGGTGACGGGGTGCCTCCCTGGGTATCCCTCGCCCGAGAGGGGGGTGATGGTGTTCCTCCCCTGCATGTTCCCTGCTGGGGGGGGGTCGGGGTGCTCCCCGGGTGCTGGGGTGAGTCTGGGGGTATCAGGCTGTAACCAGGGCAGCCCCTGTCCTGTCCCCCCCCATCCATCCCCCACAGCCAAAGCCGTCGACCCCAAGAAGGTGGAGGAAGAGGAGGAGGAGATCGACATCGACCTGAGCGCGCCTGAGACGGAGAAAGCCGCGCTTGCCATCCAGGGCAAATTCCGCCGCTTCCAGAAGCGGAAGAAGGAGTCGGGGCCCTGAGCAGCTGCGGGGTCCCGGGACCCCCTGCCCGTGGCGGGCGCCCCGCTCTTGCACGTGGGCACGGCCCCATCCTGACCTCTGTTGTGCCGGGGCTGCCCCGTCCTCGGCGAGCGGGGCCGGGGGGGGGGGGCTCAGCCCTTCCCTACCCCTCGCCCACCCCTGAGCCAGGACCCCGGGTGAAGCTGGGGGGTCGATGTGGGGGGGACGCGGCTGAGTCCTGTGTTCCCCAGCGTGGAGGTGGCCCTTGTGCGAGGGGACGGCATGGAAATGCCCTTTTCCCTGGGGCAGCCCCCGTTTTCCAATCCGTGGCGCTGCTGGCTGCCGGGGACGTGCAGGGCTGGGGGACACCGGTGTCCCCTGAGCGAGGAAGCCCCTGTCCTGTCCCGGGGGTGGGACGCTGCAGGGGAGGGAAAGGTCTCGCTGCAGCCCACCACCTCCCCAGGCACTGGGATGCTCCCTGTCCTTGCACTGCCCCCTCCCCACACTCCTGTCATTGTCACCGTCCCCTCCCCTGAGGGGGCTTTTAGCATGTGTAAAGAATAAACCTTCGGGGAAGAGGAGCTGGGCTGGTGCGTGATCTGTGGGAGGGGGTGTGGGGATGGTCACCCACCCTGCAGGACCCCCAGGTCCCCTCTCTTTGGGGGAGCAGGGTGGAGCCCCCTGGGGCCAGGCTGTCCCTGCCTTGGGGGGTGTGGACAGGGGTGGCCCTGGGATGTGGGTGGAGGGTGTCCCCCCCCTCCCTTGGGATGGAGTCCCTTGGCTGGTGCTTTGGGAGTGGCTTCAACCCCCCTGGGATCTCCCATCACCCTCCAATTTGTTTTTTTTTCCCATGGAATTCCACTTAATTTATCAGCCGCCGGGTCTCGGAGCCGCCCCGGGAGCCGTGGCCCCGTTTCCCATCGCGCTGCTCTTTGCGGCAGCGATGAAAGATGCTGCCACTTGTTCCTCTTCCTCGGGGGACGAAGGCCTCGCGGTGCTGTGTCCCTCCAGGTATCGAAGTTTTGCTCGGTACCAGATTCGGCGGTGGTTCCCAGCCCTGGCTCCCACCGCGGCACCACTGAGAGCAGCCACGGGACATACCTGCGCTGCTGCTGGTGTTGAGGGGAAAATAAAAAAGTGCTTTGGGGTGGTTAAAATAAAGGCGTTTGGGGGATTTGCAGCAGGGTTTCTTGGCGCTCGGACGCGAGGCGGCTGCGGGGCTGGTCCCTGCAGTGCCCGATGCCGTGGGGTGACTGGGGATGCTGGGACCCGTCACGGAGCCGCAGCGCGTTGGCAGAAATAGCTCCCTGGAAAGAAAAACAGCGTAGGTGGCCAAGGGAAAGTCAGGGCCCAGGGGACACCCTGGGGGCACCGGGGTTGGGCTCGGCCCCTGCTCGCTCTGCAGACTTATTAGGGAAAAGACAATTATAGCCCCGGTGGCAGAGCTGGGGGGGGGGGGGCAGCACGGGGGCCCCTCCCTCGCGGTCTCATCTGGGGGGGACAGGGTGGCCGCAGCCCCTGGTGCCGTGTCAGTGCGGGAGCAGTCTGCTCCGGCACGGATTTGGGTGGTGGAGGCGCGGGATGGGGCTGGGGGCTGGCACTGACCCCCGGGGCGGGGGTGCTCCCCCTCCGCTCCAGTGCAGAGTCAGCCCAGCGCTGACTGTCGTGTGTGTCCCCCCCAGGGCCACCGTCCCTCCCTGAGCCCCGCTGCAACGACACCGTGGGGTGAGCAATGGCCGTGGAGGGAGACCCCCACCCACCCCATGGCTGTGCCCGGGGCTGTGTACCCAGGGCAGGACCTGAGCTTGGCCTCTGTGTTAATTAGTGTGATCTTTAATTAACGGCTGGGTGGACATGAGGGGGAAGGTGGCCGTAGGGTGGGGTGTAGCAATGGTGGGTGCCCTCGGGGACAGCCCCCACCTGCTGAGGGGGGGGTCCCTGTGGTGCCATGAGGACACCTTTGAGACATCACCTCACCCCTGGGGAAACCGAGGCCCGGTGGCAGCGATGTGCCGTTCTCTGTGGGAGCTGGCGGGACCCCATGCAATGAGTTTGCGAGTGCTCAGCCACCCTCTGCCCCCCCACACACCCCCACCTCGAGCGGGGAACAGCGACAAGCCAGGGCGGACGCTGGGCTCCTGGAGATGTGAGTTTTATTAACGGCGCCGTGGGGATGGGGGGGACATGGACAGGGCGTAACAAAACACATCGGGGAGCGGCGCCCGGCTCCGGGGTGATGGGCACCAGCAGCTCCTCCAGCCCGGCCGCAGCCTCTCCTCCTCCACGAGGCTCCGGCCGAGGCGGGGGGCCGGGGGTTACGGGACGGGAGGGTTAATGGGGGACAGGAGGGGGACGGAGGGGACAGGGCGGGGGCCACCCCGTGACGTCATTTGTGCTCAGTCGCGGGGAGAGACGAGAAAACGGCCAGAAAACGAGCAACAATGGGGGCAGAGAAACCCTCCCGGAGACTGGTTTGGGGGGGAGACAGGGAGGGATGGGGGCAGCACGGTCCCGCGGGGACCCCGCAGGTCCCTGGGGAGGGGGGGACCGAGGCAGCCCCCGGGGGGGGGGGGGGGAGGGGCAGACCCAAAATTCAGTGGTTGCTTCTTCAAATAGAAAAATTACATCAGTGCCCGGGGCTGGGCAGGGCAGCGGTTGCGCAGAGGAAGGTACCGACTGAGGGGCTTCGGGACGGGGCAGGGGGACACCGGGGGGTCACCGAGGCCGGGGGACCGGGGGCGAGGACCACACCCCGCTCCTCGCCGGGTCCCGCGCCACGGGGCAGCCGCTTTCTGGAGCTGGGGGGGCCGTGTCCTGGCCCCCTTCACTCCGCCGGCGGCCGGGCGTCAGGTCCCCGAGTTCGGCTTGATGATGTTCATCAGGGCGCTCTTGAGGCTGCCCTTGCTGGGGGAGCGGACGGTGGGCGGGGGGCGGGCGGCCTCAGCTGCCTCCCCCCGCAGCTCCATCTCGATGGTCATGACGACTTTGGGGGGCCGAGGGGCCCCGGCGCCCGCCCCCACGGTACCTTCCCTGCCTGCTAACCGCTATTTCTTATCCTTGCGGGAGTCACCCGGGGCTCCCTTGGCTTTCTTCTCGCTCGCTGCCTTGGTGCTGCGGCTGTGGTCCAGCATGGCGTAGAGCACGGGTGCCTGCAGGGGCAGGGCAGTGTCGGCACCCCGCGCCCCGGGGGCTTCGCCCCACAACCTCTCCTCCCACCCCAAAAGGTCGGAGAGGGAATTGCCGCCCCCCAGCCAGGGCGTTTTGCCCCCCACAACCCCTCGGCACTCACCTGCCGGCTGCGCTTGGAGGCGTCCTTGGCCGATCGCTGCAGCTTCCCCTTCTCCATGGCACTAAAATTGGGGGGGAAAGGGAAAAGGTGGCTCAGAAAGGCCAACCAGGGAGGGGTCCCACCCGGCAGCCCCATTTTGGGGTGTTTTTGTCCGGATTGGGCAGCGGGGCTCACCTCAGCCGTCGCTGCAGGGCCACTTGCCGCCGCAGCCAGCAGTAGCGGATGAGATAGATGAGGGCCACCACCACGGCCACCAGCAGCAGAGCCCCGCCAATGATGGAGCCCAGGACAACGCCGTAGCGGGTGGGCACTGCGGGGACACCAGTGCCCCATCAGCCCTCCTGGCCGGAGTAGGGAAACTGAGGCAGGAAGGGGACCGCCGTCGCCGTACCTTTCTCGAAGACGTAGAGCGTGACCTGGGAGGACTTGCCTACGATGTCGGGGGGGTTCTTAACGTCGCAGGTGAAGGTGCCGTTGTCGGTGTAGTCCAGGTTGTGGATGACGATGGAGCCATCCTTGCGGCGGGGGTTGCCCACCCACTCCATCCGCTCCTTGAAGCTGCCCACGTCATCGATGTAGGGCTGACCCTTGGCATAGTGGAATATCTAGCGATGGGGACAGACACACGGACATCAGGGTCACGGTGGCTCCGGCCACCGCAGGGCCACCCCACGCCCTGAAGTGAAGAGGGCGCTTACGGAGATGCTGTCACGGGAACCTTCGGCTTGGAAGTGCCAGGTGATGGAGATGTCCTCGGAGATCCACTCGCTGGACCAGAAGCTGCAGGAGAGGGTGACGTGGGAGCCGACGGTGCCGTACACCTCCCGCTGCGTGTACACGTGGATGGATGACGTCGGGGACGGCCCTGCCAGGGGGCACAAACCCGTCAGCCCCACAGGGGACCCCAGCACGGGGACAGTGCCCATCACCGGGCCTGCCGGCCGGTCTGCGCCCCCGCGCCAGCCCTGTGCCACCACCAAAGAGCTTTTGTTGGCCCTGGAGAAAGCACAAGGGCTGGCGGGGGACAGCGGCTCTTTGTGCCACCGCAGGTGCCTTTGCAGGGAGCCTCCGCCCTGGCATCCCCACAGGTGGCTCGAAGGGGACCGTGTCCCATTGCCGGCTGATCCCCAGGAACCCCGGCAGGGCTGGGTCCGGCACCCAGCACCCCTCTCCCGTCCCCAGCGAGGTGGCTGGTGCCGGGACTCTCCTTGCAGCCTGGTGATGGGAACCGGGGCAGACGGCAGATGTGTCCCCGGAGCATTGCCACCGCCGGTGACAGTCCCAAAAGCAGACATGTGAGTGGCTGCCAGCCCACAGCTGCATCCCAGGGGTCTGGAGCCCCCCAGTACCCCCCAACATCCAGGATCAGGATTTTGGGACCAGGATCCCTGGTTCCCCGTCCCCAGCTTACCCAGTGCCAAGAGGAGCCCAGCGAGGAGGAGGAGGAGGAGGCTGCCGCTGCCCCCGGCACCCTGCGACATGGTGGCTGCCTGTCACCGGCCGGCTCCGAGCCGCATGGAGGGCTGGTGGTGCGCAGGGCCCGGCGGCGTGCCGAAGGGTGCCAGTGGGACGGGGGCCGAGGTTTAAGAGCAAGCAGCACCGAATGATGCCGGCGGTGCCCCAGCCTCGGGCCAATGGGCGCCGGGCAGCCGGGGCGGTGGGGGCCAGGGGGTGCCGGGCGCCCCGGGCTGAAAGGGGGCATTTAGTTTGGCGATGGGCGAGGAGGGGGAAGCACGCGGTGGGGGGGGCCGGGCACACTGTGCCCTTTGTCCGGCCGCATTCCCGCCCGTGGCGGAGGCGGCTCGGCAGGAATGCGGCCGGAGCTGGAGGGCACCAGCACAGGGCCCCCGGTTGGTCCCGGGGACAGACCTGCCCGGTGTGGTCTGGGGTCTCATGCTGACCGTGCCACAGGCCACCGGTGCATCCTCTCCCGTCCCGCGGCCACGGGCCCACTGCCGGCACCCACCGGTGCGGTCCCCGGACTGCATGGTGCTCCCCGGCTAGCACTGCCAGCTCCGGCCAAGTGCCTTCCCAGCAGCCTCTGCTCCGGGTCTATTTTGGGGTGAAAAAGCAGCTTTGAGAGGGTGGTGCTGGACAGTCCCCCGGTACGGAGCCGTCCTGCTGCAGCCGCGGGACGAGGGGCACGTCCGTCCCCACGGGGGGCCACCAACGTGCCACCGCCCCGGGCAGGAATTCACACGACGACCCTCCCCTGGCTGCTTTGCCGCCGGCTGAGGAGCGAGTGGTGTTTTGGGGTGAAATGCTCCGAGGCGGGGTTTTTCCTCTGGAGGTTTTTGACCCAGAATGTTCACGGCTGGGGACAGGGACGGGAGATTTTCCTCCTTCAACGACCGCCGCGGGCTGCAGCAATGGGCGAGAGGGTCCCGGTGCCCCGGGGAACCACAGAGCCCCCGGTCTGCCCCTCCCGGCAGCTCGGGGGAGGGATGGGGGAGTAACGGGCGGCCCCGGGGGGGTAATGGGCAGCCCCGGGGGGGTTACGAGCAGCGCTGAGGGTAACGGGGGTAATGGGGGGTATCGCGCAGCCCCGGGGGTAACGAGCAGCGCCGGGCGGCCGGGGCGGAAGTGCGTCACGGCGGCTTCCGGCGTGCGGGGCGCTCCAAGATGGCGGCACTGGCGTTGAGGTGACTCCCGGGAGGGCCGGGCCGGGCGCCGTGGCGGGACCCGCCGCCCCGGGAGCGGCTGCGCGTTGCCGCGGGCGGACGAGCCGGTTTCCCCGTCCCGTCCCGGCGGGGCCGGGTCCCGCCGCTGGGCCGGGCCGCGGTGCCGCCGGGCGGGGACGGCCGGGGGTGGCGGGGGGCGTCGCGGGGCCCCGGGCGAGCCAGGCCGCGGGGGGCCCCGTCCCGGGACGGGCTCCTGTCCCCGGCCTGGCAGTGGGGAACGGCCCCCGGTGCGGGTACGGGCCACGCCACTCCACCCGCCGCATCCCCGGTCCTGGTCCCGCCCCGGGCACGGCAGTTTCTCTGGGGCTCTGGAGGCGCCGACCCGTCCCGTGCTGTGTTTGCGGGGGGTGACGGGGTCCGTGTCCCTGTGCTCCGCTTCCCCCCTCGGTGCAGCGGCCGCAGGAAGCCGATGAGGCGTCGCCCCCCCCCCCCCCCCTCTTCCCCTGCCCCGGGCGGCTGCACCGTGCTGCCCCTCCGCCGCAGCGAGCCCCCGGGGTGCCAACGGCGAAGTGCGGGGCCGGGGGTAAGAGGCGCCTGCACCACCCCACCCCCCCACCTCCCCATTCCCCCGGGGCTGCGGGGGGGGGAAGCGAGGTCTGGGCGCTCTGCGGGGCCGAGACCAGCCCGGCGGCGGCAGCGGGCAGTTCAGTGCAGCTGAGGAGGGCAGGCCTGCTCCTTCCAGCTCCCTGTCCCTCTCTCCTGTGGATCCTGGTGGCCTTGACTGGGTGGACAAACATCCACGTTACCACCCAGCTGGCGCTGGGGGGAGTGTCCCCCACCTCGCAGAGCCACCCAACAGAGTGCTGGTGGCTTTGTAGGTCAGTGGTCCCATGCAGGAGCGTGTCCCGCCGTGCGTAGGGTGCTGAGCAGCGATGGGGAAGGGCATTGTGTTTGCTTGGCCTGAAAGTGCCTCTTACCATCTACCACCCCCACGGGAAAGCTTTGTGCCTCCTCGAGGCTGTGACTGTCTCCCTCCCAGCCCCCCTGTTCCCAATGTTGTCTTTGATATCAGTCTGGAGATGGTGTCTGGGACTTCATTCTCTTAATATATTCTGTTTTTAGCGGCAGTTGGAGCCGTCATGCTTTTGTGGAAAGCTCTTTGTTGCGTGTGCCGGTTTGTTTAAAGGCAGGATCTGCCGGCAGCGGGCGGGGGGCGGCTGCGATACCTGCTGGGGTGGGCGCCCCGCAGCTGCTGCTTGAAAAACAAGAGAGAAGTTGCTCGGTCTGGTTTGCAGCCTGCGCCTGATAACTTCATCTTGTGTCTGCTTCTGCTTGTCAGATGAAAAAGCATATATAATGGTTTCTCATTTGCCTCCTCCGTGGCAAAATCCGAGTGATTTTTATAGACCTGTCTTGCAGGATAAATGTTAACGATGTCTATCGATGCGATGCTGAGCTGATGCTGCTCCAGAGCTGTCGCCCGCAACTCCTGAAATTCTCCTCCTGAGATAACGGAGCTGCGTGGTGGGGTATGCGCAGCCGGTGCTGTTCCACTGCTGGGCGTTTATAGACGTCTGGTTTGAGCTGCCGCTTTACACTTGTCCTTCTCCAGCCCTGCATGAACAGCTGTGCTCTGTAAAGTCCTCGATAACCAAGACCATCCAGGGGTCCTCTGAGTCTTTGCTCCCTCCTCGGGCGCGGGGCAGAGCAGGAGTTGGCTGGCGTGCTGTGGGAAGCTCTCAGCGGGGGTCTGGAGGATCCTCTTTTAGGGCTAATTCTTTTAAAAAAAACATGTTTATCAGTGATCTGGAAGAAAATGCAAGTTAATGGAGGGAGAGCTGGAGAAGATGCAACAACTTAGAGAATGATAAATAATGAAGAGGACAGGTCCTTGGTACAGAGTGACCTTGATTGCTTAGCTGGAGGGCTGTGTTTTGCAAGCCGTAGTTGTTGCACTGAAGCAAGATGTAATGCTTTGCATCTAAAAAAAAATTAAAATTGAGCCAAGAGGATGGGGAGTTCTTGCTGGGGAGTTTAGCTTTGAAAAAATGCAAACGCATTGTGGATTTTATTCTTGTTTTGAATATTGTGTGTGATTTGGAGCCAGCCCTCCCTCTTCTGCCGCCCCAGCCCCCAGAAGAGGTGTTAAGCAGCTTCCGTACAGGGAGAGATGAAGTAGGTTGGGCCTTTTAATGTGGAAAAGAGGACTGAGGGGGGCATGAGCGAGGGGTATAAATCATTAATGGGCTGCGGGTAGAGATTTATCGTTCACCTCCTTTCCCCTACCCAGGAACTGGGAGGTGGCAGCCGGTGCTGGTCCGTGGGGTCTCGGGACAAGCAGGGAGCGAATTCTCTGCTTCTGGTTAAGCTATGAGAATTCATGCTGAAAGCTGGGGGGGTCGGGAGGTGGCAATGCCATTTGTTATGGACTGAAAACCTCTGGCCTGGGAAGTGCGTGAGCTGCATGTGGTGGGGGGTGCTCCCGTGTGTTTCCTGAGACTTTTCTCCAGGAATCTGTTGTCGCCTGCTCTCGGACATGATGGTGGGCTTGGAGGTTTGACCAAGCTCAGCCGTTGCCATGCCCCCCCTGAAGCTCTCGGTCTCACTGTCAGGCCACACTTCAGGGAGCGCATTGATAAGCTAGAGACAGTTCAAAGAAGGGGTTTCAATCAGAAATGTTGTACTGCAGCATGGGCTGAATTCTGCATTGCCAAAAATTCATGCATCCAGCCGGCATGCCTTCCTAAAAACCTGCTGTGTTTCAAGTCCAGCCTTTGGAAGCGAGGGAGGATTTTGAAAGGAAACATCCTAACAATCATTTACACAGGAACTTGGAGTGGTTAATAATAATGACTTTTGTTTTGCATTTACACCTGGTGAAGAGCTGACCTCCAGATGTTTTTCCTGCCATGTCCTTGAGACTGGCTGTAGGACAACTGAAGAGCAGCAGAGCTCCATTTATCTCCCGCTGTTAATGAAACAGCGGGAGATGCTGGTACAGATGCTTGTGCGTTTGGGAAGATTAATTAGTGTTTGTCGCTGTGCTGCAGATGAGCGCGCCAAACGTTACTGCACACCTCATTCCCGTTGCGTGGCCAGGAAAGGCAGCGCTGCCTGTTACGCTTTGTCCTGGAGAGGAGCGGGTGCTGCAGATTCCAGCCCACATCTGCAAACACTCGAGCTGCACTGGGCCGGGGGCCTGTTCCTCCCCGTTCCTGGAGAGATGCCCTTGAATGTTAGAGTCGCGGTTACTACAATTGCTTTGCAGAGAGCAGCACCCACTCCTTTGGGTGCCACAAAATCCCTTTTTACCTCCCGCCCCGAGCCTCGGCGCGGCTGAAACACTGTGTGTGCTGGGCTGTCACAGCGACCTCCCATCTCGCTGGTGCTCGGACCTTAATGAATGGTGGTGGTGAAACGCTGTAACGAAAACAAGTGTTTGGAGCCAGGGGAGGTGATGTCTTCATGTCGGATGCACGGAGAATGGTGGCCTGAACCAGCCCTTTTTGCAGAACTCTGCAGATGTGCCTTTCTGGGGACGTGTGCCGCCCGCCCCGATAATTGCTGTAGTGAGAGTGAAAAATGGACTGCCTCAGCGTAGCTGTGAGCTTAGAGTGCTGTTTATGTCTGTCTTACAAACGAGGTATTACAGCTGAGCAGACTAATTACAGGGTGTTGTAAAGAATGAACCCCCGGGCAGAGTCTAGAGACTCTAGATAAGAGCTCAGTGTAGGGGAGAGATTTGTCGAGGAACAGCCCACATCCTCTCGTGTTGATCTTAAGAAACTGAAGTTACACCGAAGTGGCGACTCCCCTCCCCAGCCCCATCTTGCTGGCACTTTCAGGCATTTATTTGGCACTCACAAAACCTTTCTGTCTTCTCTGTTGCAGGTGTGTCGGTCGGCGATGCCTGCTGGCTCGGCTTGGCCCCAGCCTTTCTGTGCGACAGTGAGTCCGAGGTTTTACTGAGAGTAACGGGATTAAGTTATTCCCCGAGGGATCCTGTCTAATGCTTTGCGGCATCCATGCGCTCCATCCGCTTAGTAATTCTGGTCAATCAACTCCATGTGTTGAGCGGGCACTTACTGCCTCATGCCACCGCGAGGGCACGGCCTATTTACAGAGGGGCTGGGGCTTGTGGACGGGAACGAAGGGAGAGCCTGGCTGGCTGCTGAGGCGGGCCTGGGTCTGTCGTGGGGGCGGCGGTACCCCTGTCACCCCTGTGTGCTGCTCTGTGCGACAGCTTTGCACCTGAGGAGGGATGGGAGCCACAGAAGCCCTCTTGTTACTGCACTTCGTGCTGCCGGGCTTAGGGAGAAATAGTTATTTTCTGCTAAATTGGGCTGTAAGTGTAATTGCTGTGTAATCTCGAGAACATTAAATTACAAGCTCTTTATTTGGTACAGTGTGCAATTACCGTGGCAGTAAAGAGCAGGTTGCGTGTTATCGGTATTATATAATGTGTTATCTGATATCCTATACCCTGATTTGGGTGGTGCTGGGAGGGGGGCTCGGCTCAGCTCCTCTGGCTGAGTGGATTCCAGTGCAGCAGAGCTGGCAGCGATCCGTTCCTCACCCGTGTCTGTGCACAGCTGGAACCGTTCTTTGTGCTGCTGTAGTCAAGGTCAGCCAGGAGCTCGCGTCCTGCTAGATGGAAAGCTGCTGCAGCAAAGCCCAGTGGAGCAAGCAGGGGTAAAACGCTGCCTGTCTCCCCGCACCTCCCACCTCCTCTTCTTTTGCAGTGTTGTCCCGATGGGAACGACAGCCAAGGAGGAGATGGCCCGCTTCTGGGAGAAGAACACCAAGTCCAATCGTCCCTTGTCCCCTCATGTCACCATTTACAAGTAAGAGCCTCTTGGCCTCGTCCACTTCACACCAGGGCACCTGTGGGCTCTGGCACATGACAGCCCTGTCCCCAGAGGCACCCTTGGGTGGGAGGGCTGTGCGTGTTCCTGCTGTCACTTCAGGCAGAGGACACGGGGACACTCTAAATTGCTCTGTGAACGGTGTGAGCCATGTGGGGGAATCACAGCCTCCCCCAGGGAGGTGATGACACTCATTGTTTTCATACGGGGTGTTGTGGAGGGGTACAGTCCCTCCAGCGCTGCGCCTCGGGCTGCAGGGCAGCGTTTTGCTGAAAGGCAGCTGCCTCCATGGAGGGCGGTTGCGCAGAACGGCGCGTCCTGCTGCAGAGTTGGCGGTCCTCGGGGGCGGAGGCAAGAGGCCAACTCGGGGCTCTCAGGTTCACTCCTCAGAAAAGTGACAGCTTCTTTGGGGCCACCTCCAGCACTTTTCCAGGTTCTCTCGTTTATCTGTGAGCTTGGATGCCCAAACCCTGCCCCTTCGTTCCTCAACTGCAGGAGCATTACAGTCTTCTCCTGTTTCATCTCCCTTTAAGCTTTCTCAGCAGACGCCCTTCCCCTTCCCAAACCCGTGCCAGTGGCATTTGCCATTCCCAAGCTGCCTCTGCAAATTCCCCTGTCTCTCCCCTTTTGCTCTGGCTGGATTCCTTGAATAGCTCTGAGTGCAGAAATACCCGCCCAGCAGCACGGAGCTGTCTAGGAATAGATGGGCTGTGCTTTGTCCCGCGGCCTTGGAGGCCTCTCTGGTGTTGTGCCCTGTTGTGCTGACGTGGTGGTTTGTTTTTCAGGTGGTCCCTGCCCATGGCGATGTCCATCACGCACCGGGGCACCGGTGTTGCGCTGAGCTTAGGTTTGTGCATCTCCCACCTGCTCGTGGCGATGGAGGGTGGGGGCTGTGGGAGGGACGACCCCTCTGCCTGCTTTGGAGACGTGACTCCAGGCGGATGTTTTCTCTCCTCTGTCCCCCGGCTTCAGCAATGGGTTTTCTTCTGGGAAAACTGCACAGTGTCCTGTGCTCACTCTACCCATATTCAATCTCCCCATCCCCGTTTCTCTGTCCCCGGGCCCTCCTGTGCTGCGAGTGGCTCCAGTCCTACAAAGGGAGAGATGCTCCCCTGTACGTAAAAGCCTTCAAAGCCTTTGCAGCACTTGGCCTGGCCCGGCTGCTTTCTTCAGGCCTGGAAAAGGCCAATCAGCTGCTCCAGTTCTCAGCCCTTCTCTTCTGTGGCTGTTTTTTGCTGGTTTACTCTTACAGGAGACCCTGTGTGAGGGACAGACAGACAGGCAGAGCTCAGAGGATTTTCCGTAGCACAGGTGGAGTTTTTCAGCTTCCTGGGAGCAGCTGCTGCTTTCCCAGAGATCCTGGTGGGGGAGAAGGCGGTGCCAGCATCAAAACTGATAAACTCCTTCCAGCAATTTGACTTGCATGGTTTGACTAAGTGATAGGACGTCTAACCGTGAAAGGCTGTTTTATTTCCATTAATGCCCTCTCATGGCAGCAGGAAGGTGCTTCTCTGGTAGCTCCCTGTTGAGAGGGGGGGAGCTGGGTTGGTGTTTGCAGAAGGGCAGAGAGTGAAGGTACTCAGAAAAGATGCGCAGGACTGAGAACTTGTGTTCCCCGCTTGGCAGAGTGAGAGGGAGCAGTGAGGGCTGCAGCCTGCCCTTCCCAGCCTGGCCTCCTGTTGAAGGCTTGGGAGCTGGGCCCTCAGAAAAGGGCACCCACGTGCCCTCCTGCTCCCGTATCCGCACAGCAGGGACCTGGGGAGGGCTTGGCTCTGTCCGCAGGCTCTGCTCCTGCCAGGCCAGCTGGCTTGTGCCCAGCTCTGCCTCGCGAAGAGTGGCACGCGTCCTCTGCGGAAGAGCAGCTGACGGCTGCCTGCTCCGAGCATGGCAAGGGGACTTTGCCTGCGCGCACCCTGTGAGCCCAGCCGGCTCCTTCGGGGTGGCTGCGTGCCCTGCTCCGTGCACGGACCCAGGGCGTTGCGTGGCAGCTGTGCTGGCACCACCCGGCTTTGGGATCTCATCTCCAGGAGCTCGGGACATGCCTGGCCCCGTGGGCCGCAGTCCCCCTCCAGCTTGCTGTCAGATGGGCCGAGCTGGCAGGTTCACTGTTGCCTTTCAGCTCCGATCCATCAGCCTCTGCCGGAGGGGAAATCATCCCCTTCCCAGGCCGATCGAGCACGAAGGAACATCGTTTCTGCCGACCACAGCTCAGCAGCCAGGAGAAGGAGGGGGAAGTGTTCAACTCCTCTCCATCAAGGCCTGTAATTACAGGAGCCTCTGACTTCCTGCGCTTCTTGCAGGGCGAACACAAAGGCTGTTGAGGAGACAAGTGGCTGAGCGAGGAAGCAGCTGGTTGACTCGCGCTGCCAGCGCCGGCCTCAGCCGAGGTGCTCGAGCTAGCGTGCCGCAGTGTAATCAGGCGCTATTGAGTGGAGGGTGAATCGCGACTTGGCTGACTGCTGGCTGCGATCGTTCCCATTCTTTTGGCAGCACCATCTGGAGCAGCCCTGTTGGCCTAGAAATGAGGAGGAGAAGCTGCCGCGGCTCCTGCAGCTAGTGCAGCCACGCGTGTCAGGCTGTCTCTTTGTCTGCCGGTTCCGTTGCTGGTCCCTGCCAGGACAGCCTCGCTACGTCGCTGCCTGTGTCAGTGGTTGGCGGCGGAGGGGTTTCTGTCCCGAGATGCAGATCTGGGAACTTTGTTGAAGAGCTGCCACCTTACATTTCCAAACTTTGTTGTCCCTTTAACCTTGAATTTGGGCTCGTTTGGCTGCAATTGCATGAGCTCAGGCCAGTTTGGTGTCTGGGTGTTGTACGGGTAATGCAGGACCCAGATTCAGGGTGTTGCTGCCCCAGTTTGAGTCCTCAGCACCCCAGGGCACATTGTCACAGTGCAGCTGGTGCTGCCACCAGACAAGCAGAGCCTTTCTCCTTCCTCTGCAGGCCGCCATGAGCCGATGGTGGGTCAGACTGTGTCACCAAACCAGAGCCGCAGAGGTGGCCTGGGGCTCTTTGCGGGCAGCGAGGGTCTGGTAACACTTCTGCTGGCTTAACCTGTGGGCTTTGTCTTTCTCAGGAGTCTCCCTCTTCAGTCTGGCTGCTCTGCTGCTCCCAGAACAGTTTCCCCACTACCTGGCCATGGTGAAGTCGCTCAGCCTGGGGCCCGCTCTCATCTACTCTGCTAAGTTCGCTCTGGCTTTCCCCTTCTCCTACCACACCTGGAATGGAATTCGTCACCTTGTAAGTAGCCCCTGCGAGGGGCTGGGGGCTCAAGGCAAGGGAAGGTGGCTGCCGGCTGCAGGAGTGCCGGCTGTGACATCTGGGAAGGTGCCCTTCGAAATGGGAATTAGTCACCTCAAATGCTTCAGAACCTCGGTGCTATTTTTGGGTTACATTTAAGTTGCAAAGAGCATCACTACACTGGTACTTCACCGGGAGGCACAGCTGGCTGAAGCATCCCCAGCATCTCTTTGGCGGCGGGAGACAGGCGAGGGGTGGCAGGAGCGGCGTTAGAGCCGGGGGATGTGTCCGCAGAGCTGCGGGCTCAAGCCCTGCAGAGGTGCCACACGTTGCTCATTATCTCACCCTCGTCATGCAGCTGTTGCGCTGTGATCTTCCAAGGGCTTTATAGTATTTCATGAGCCCAGAAGACGTGTGGCAGAGGGTTGGAGACGGTGCTGCCTGCGCAGAAAGTAACTTGTGATGTTTGCCCTGGGCTGAAGTGTGGAACAAGCAGCTCTGTCCAGCTGAGCATCCTGTGTTTGACAAAGGAGGGGGAGCTGCAGAGCTGAGAGTTTCTTGCTGGGAACAGTACAAGACGTGCTGCTTTTTGTAGTTGATTTTGTGTTTTCTGTGGCTCCAGATAGGTTAGGTTTTACAGGAGCAAATTGCAAAGGCAGCTGGCCCGGAGCGTGACACGATCCTCCTGCTCTGGGTGGGGGGAGCATCACGTGCAGAGCTGCGCTGCAGACGTGGGCTCACGCTGCGGGCGCTGACAGCTTCCAGTGTTTCCAGTGTGGAAACACGGGACTGGAGCACTGTTGGATGTTGCATCCTGTGCCTGAGAGCAGCCCTTACGAGGTGCTCATGTCAGAGTGCCGGGAGGTGCCTGGCCGAGCTGTTGGGGCGAACAGCCGTGTGCTAGGAGAGGAGTCCTCTCTGCAGGTCCTTGGGGCTGCCGGTGGTGGGACGGCAGTGCTGCGAGCGCTCATTATCCGCTTTTCAAGTACTCTGCTTTGGATGAGGTCTCGGAGCACGAGGCCTGCAGCCGGCTGAGCCCCACACACTCATGGAGATGCTCTTGGGCAAATGGAGCCGTCATAACCGGCTGCTTGTTCAGACGGTCGTGAGTCGAATGTGTGCTGAAGTCTCTGACTGCACATATATATTAGGATGCCAATTAAATTGTCTGAGAAGGAAACCAGCAGCATTGGCCCCCGGCTGCGCTTGGCAGCGCAGCCCGTCGACGACAGAAGGGGAGTCAACAGGGAGCAGGTTCGATTTAGTGCCTCTGCCCCAGGTGCTTCCCCGCTTTGAGCCCCGGGGGCTTGCTGGCAGGCTGGGGGGAGGCGTGCGCTCCCCAGGCTGCCCTCAGCCGCCCCGCTTTGGTTTGGCTGAAGTCAGGTGAGCGGTGCAAACCCACCTGGGAGCTGAGGACAGCCAGCTCTGGGGTCCCGTTCCAGTGTCCCTCCCTGCCACGCGGGCTCAGCCTGGCCTCCACGGCTGGCGCCGCACCCCAGGGGAGCGCGTGGAGGTGCTGGGGGCTGCAGCTCATCCCCACCCGCTCGGCTCTGCCCCTGGGGATGTTTGCGCTGCCTCAGATCTGCAGCTTGCACTGTGCTTTATAACCTATTTCTGTCAGCAGGAGAGAAGCAGGCGGAGAGCAGCTGCTGCTTTTGAAGTGAACGTGGCGCGCTGCGGCTGCTGGGGATTAGGGAGAGCTCACGGGCGGCTTTGCCCATAGATGGGGGGGGGTGTTGGTGGGGGATAAGCTTCCTCTGGCACGGAGCACGTCTGCGTGCACCCAGGGACACCCCTGCCCATCGCCCTGCAGGGACGGACGCTTGCAGCGCTCCCTCTGCTCTGTACCCGGTGGTCCAAAGGCTGTTTTTCGGGGCAGTCTTGCAAGCTTTCATCAGAAAGGTGGTGCTTTCATGCACATCCCCCGTGGGACTGTCCTAGCCCATGTTGAATTAACCCTGCTGTGTCTCTTCTCACTTGCAGGCATGGGACATGGGGAAAGGGTTCAAGATCCCCCAGGTCAATCAGTCCGGGGTGCTGGTCCTGATCTTGACCCTGCTCTCCTCCGCCGGCCTCGCGGCGATGTGAAGGTGCCTCCCTGTTGATGGCCTCCCGTTTTTTGGAAGATTTGCTCCGTCCTGGCCCACCTCAAGACGTGCGTGGAGAGGGAGGCGGGAGGACAGGCTCCTGAGTAACTACAAATTTTTGGGGGAAGGTGGTGCTTCCCCTCCTTGCGAATCTTGTGGATGATCAGAGTTGCTTTTCATTAGCCCGGCTGATGTGCTAGCCCCCTCCTAGCAGGGGGCGAGATAGGCCGGGCTCTCTCCTGCCGTGCCGCACGCCCGAGCAGCCACGGAAAGCCGGGCACAAATTAACAGCCGATCCTGGCACATTCAATCGCTCGCAGAGAAGCTGCCTAGCTTCTTCCAGGCAAACTCCAGGGCGTTTCTTCTCTCTGCTCTGTCCCCAAGCTTGAGACAATGCTGAATCTGTGTCCCCGCAGGTCCGAGTGGGCTCGGGGACCGCTGGTAGTGCGTGTGTAGGCCCGGTGCAGGACAAGCATCTCCATTGAGGCAGCCCGTGCCAGGGCAGGGAGAGCAGGCGGAGCTGCCAATGCTGGCACCCGTGAGGGGAATGGGTGATCGGTGCCGCACCGGGACCCTGCGCTTCCCGAGCCTGGCAGCATGAGCTGGCTGGGATAGGGGTGTTCAGACCTTGAAATGTCGCAATTCAGCCAGCTTTGGGGCCCTGGAGCCCCTGCCAGTGAAAAAGTCTGATTTTCCCCTGTTAGGAAGTTAATCTGTCTCTGTCATGATGGGAGGGACGTGGTTTTCCGGTCGCGTGTTGCCACCAGCTCCCATTTCAGCACTTGTCACTCGTCCTCCTTTGCAATAAAGCAGCCTTGATCCTTCACACTGAGCTGCTGGATTTGTAGTCTGTGCTCGACGCTCCACTGAGGCAAAGTCGGCCGCGAAGGGGTGTTGTGCTTGGAAATCCAGGGAGTCGCCATTTCCCGAGCTGAGCCAAGCAATGGAAAAACAAACTGTTTGCAGGGTTTGGAGGCAGGTGTAGTGCCTGACCTTTGGAGCTGCCGGGCGCAGGGCTGAATTGTCTGTGAAACGCTGCCTGGCCGGCAGAAGGGAATTTCTTACCTGGACTGCGGTTGTTTGCACAGGTAGAAACGATTGCGCGAGGTCCAGGAGCTTTTTGCTCAAATTGCCCGATTTTTAACGTTTGCCACCAGGAGCAAAGCTTTGCAAAGAGGACACTCCCTGTCAGGAGCTCTGTCCTGCTTTCCCATCCCAGCAAGAGTCTCGGCTCTGTTTCAGGAAGGATCCTCCTTCCCGTTCCCATCATCAGCTGGCAAAATGTCGGCTTTATGGGGAACATCTGCTCTCCTCATCGGGCTTTTGATGGAGACCTGAAGTGGCAGGAGGGGAGCCGGTCCAATAATGCTCTCCAGGATCCCTCGCGCCGGCCAGGCTTGTTTCCATGCGACTGCTTTTACGTCTGCCGCTGATCTGAGCCCCGTCCCGCCCGCCCGCTCAGCACCTAACAAATCTGCCACTCCTTTAATTAGCAGAAGGCATCGCAGCCCTGAGGGGACGCAGAGCCTCAGAGATGAGAAATCACAAAGGAGGAAAAACCGTCTGCTGTCAGCGTGGCAGAGGGAAAAGACTTGCTGCCGAATCCTGCTCAGTGTAGCTGCGTGCCCCAGCAGGAGAGAGCTTCTCCCGGGTGAAAATGAATGTATTTTAGCTTTAAACCAATTACTTCCTGCAGTTGCTGAAATGGCTTTTATTTGGAACCCACTTCTGCTCACTAATGAGCTATTCTGTGGTGCGTGCCAGCTGCTAACAAAGTTAGACTTCGCTGTGTCTCTCAGCTGTGCTTCACAGACTTTATTACCCTTCCGCAAGCAGTCGGAGGGGGCTGGCAGCGCTGCCCTGCGGCCGGGGCAGACGGGAGACGAGGCCAGACCTGCCTCTCTCCCCCCCGCAAGAGACCGGTCGAGGAACAGATGAAACCATCCTGTGGCAGTGGGATTTCTGCTGCTGTGGCGCGGGGAGGGGCCGTGAGAGCCGTGAGCGGCCCCAGGCCTGCGGCTGCTCCCACGTTTCCAGCACGAGACACTGTTAAATGGGATGAGCTGAGATGCAGCCCGGAGAGGGCACCATGTCCGACACCGAAGCTCGGCGCAGACTCACACAGCCCAGACCCACCTGGGGCTCTGCCCTGAGCTACTGAAACCAAACACGGGGGGTTTTTTCAAACCTGTATTTTTCCAATTGCTATGAAAACACAAGTCCGGGCCAGGCGGTGCTGTCCCAGCAACACCCTCGCTCAGGCTTCTTTGCCACGCTCCCCTCCCTCCCCCTTGGGGTAGGAAGGTGGTTTCTGCTTGTCTGTGTGTCCCAGGGGGTGGATGGTTTGCGGGAGAGGCCGGGAGCAGCTGTGGAGGAGACCGGGGGGGAGAACAAAGCCAGCTCGGAGCCCAGTGTGAGCTGGCCAGCCGGCTCTCATGCCTGCGATGCCCTGAGCCTGGAGGATTTGCCCCCTGGGCTAGGAGCGGGGACCTGCAGCGGGGTGGCGTGCCGAGGGCTAGCCCCCCTCGGAGTTGGGGGGATTGAGGCTGGGATTTTGGGTGAGCCGGTGTCCCCGCGTCCACGGTCTGTGACAGCATGGTGGGAGCATGGGGTTTGTCCCCTGTGCTTGGTTTGCTGGGAGCAAGGCTGGTGTGCGGCCGGGGGCTGTGGGGATGCATCTGCCTCCAGCCGGACTTCTGTGCAGCCGGGCTCAGGGCAGAGCGGGGCCGCGGCTCCTGCTCCGGGGCCAGGCAGCTCCTCCTGCGGTGCCCCGGGAGAAGTCCCGACGGGCTGGATGGCCTCGCTGGATCCCCGACTGCTCCTGCGGGAAGGCTTCTTGGTGGTTTGCACGTCCGACTGAGGCTCTTGGGGCTGCGTGAGGGAGATGTGTGCTACACTCACGGTGCAGAGATGGGGACGGGGGGCAGTGGGAGAAGGGGGGAGGTGAGTGGACTGGACAGAAACAGCGGGGCAGGTGGGTCTGGGCCAGCCCCTGCTCCCGTGGAGGGGTTCGCTGTGGGGCCAGGCTCCGTGATGGACTCCCCCGGCACTCAGCTGCGGTCCCCGGGGAGAAGCAGGGAGTGGAAAAGGGGTGCTGGAGGCTCCAGGAACCTCTCGCGCATCAGGGCAGCCCCTATTCTCAGATGCTTTTTGCCGGGAGGAGAACGGCAGCTTGTGAGCTCCTCCTGCCGGCACAGCGGCAGCCCGGGCACCCGGCCAGCCCTGGGGAGATGAGCCCAGATTTGGGGTGAAGCAGGGGGAGCCCCAACCCAAGAGCAGGGGGAGATGATGGCCCAAGCACTGGGCGCTGCCTCGTTGTACAAAACACCCCTGAAATCTGCTCGCGGGCTGTCCCCAGTCCTGGAAACCCTCTCCCGGCCTTTGCCTCTTGCAGTGTGGGGACCATGTTCGCTCATGAAGCCACCCTGGGAGATGGACCGTCGGCAGGCTGCACCAGAGCCCCAGCGGGCGCCGTTCCCGGACCCCTGGAGAGGGACACCTACCTTCCCGGTGATCTCCGTCCGCAGGCCGTTGCAGGCACGGGTCAGGGCGGTGGGCTGGCGGATCCAGCCGGTGAGCCGTGCGGCGGCGGCGGCCGAGTGGGAGGTCAGGTCCAGCCTGGCCGGGGGAATCCGCGGCGGCATCTCCCAGGTCCCCACAAACGTGCCCCACGGGGAGGCCTGGGAGGAAGAGGGGGAGCAGGGCCTGGCGATGGTGTTGGGGTCCCAGGGCGCCCCGGTGCCGGCTGAGGGGCAGGAGTGGCCACCCCCAACCCTCCCCGGGGTGCCCGTGGGTCTGGCTCACCTGGGAGCGGGGCACGGTGGGGAGCAGGTGCCCCCGGTCATCGGCGATGATCGGTGTGGAGCCCTCCCGCAGCGAGGGGCGCTGGGGGAGCGCGGGGTGGATGTATGGCTGGGGGTCCTGGGGGGGGGTCTGGGCTGGGGCTGAGGGAGGTCCCGGGGGGTTCCAAGCCAGGGCTGAGGAGGGTCCCAGGGGTCCTGGGGGTCCAGGCCAGGGCTGAGGGTTGTGCCGGGGGTCCCACAGTGGTCTGGGCTGGGGCTGAGGGGGAATCCCAGGGGCTCCTCGGTGTCCGGACTGGGGCTGGGGGGGTCCTGAGGGGTCTCGGGGGTCAAGGTCAGGGCTGAGGGTGGTCACGGGGGGGTCCAAGTGAGGGGTGGGGGAGTCCTGGTGGATTCTGTGGGTCCAGGCCAGGGCTGATGGTGTCCCGGGGGTCCTTGGGGTCTGGGCTGGGGAGGTTCTGGGGGTCCTGGGCGTCCAGGCAGGGCTGATCCCGGGGGTCTCGTGGTTGTCTGAGCCGGGGCTGAGGGGGGTCCTCGGTGTCCGGCTTGGGGATGGGGGGTTCCGGGGGGGCCAGGACGGGGCTGGGGCGGTTCTTGGGGGGGCTCGTGGGTCTCGGCCGGGGTTGAGGGGGGTCCCGGGGGGTCGGGCCCGGGGGTACCTGCCGGCCGGGCCGGGCCACGCTCCAGTTCTGCAGGCGCTGCGGGCTGAAGGCGTCCTCGTACTGCGGGGAGAGCGGGGCCGGTGGGAGCCTGACCCGGTACCGGTACCGACACCGGCCCGGCCCCCCCCGCGCCCCCACCTGCCCCGCGCCGTAGCGGGCCGCCATGCGCCGCGCGCGCCGTCTCCTGGCAACCGCCCCGCGTGACCTCGCGCCGCGCGCGACCCCTGGCGGCAGCGACGGGCGCTGCCGGGGGGGCGGGGCCTGGCGGGGGGCGGGGCCTGGCGGGGGGGCGGGGCCTGGCGGGGGGCGGGGCCCGGTGCCCACCGGGCGGGGGGAGCCCCCACCCGTGGGACCCCCGGGGCCGGTGGGGGTGGGGTTGGCGTTAGGGAGCGGTTTAGGGTTAACGTGGGGGTGAGTGCCAGGGTGCGGGTCAGGGTCGGGGTTAAGGATCACAGAGTCACGGAAGGGTTTGGGTTGGGAGGGGCCTTAAAGCCCCCCCAGTGCCACCCCCTGCCCTGCGCAGGGCCACCTCCCCCCAGCCCAGGGTGCTCCCAGCCCCGTCCAACCTGGCCTTGGACACCTCCAGGGATGGGGCAGCCACAGCTTCTCGGGGCAGCCTGCGCCAGGGGCTCACCGCCCTCACAGGAGAGAATTTCTTCATCTCATCTCATCTCAATCTGCCCTCTGTCAGTGCCAAACCGTTCCCCCTCGTCCCATCGCTCCCCTCCCTGACCCAGAGTCCCCCCCCGCTCTCCTGGAGCCCCTTTAGGCACTGGAAGGGGCTCTGCGGTCTCCGCGGAGCCTTCTCCTCTCCAGGCTGAGCCCCCCCTCTCCCCGCCTGTCCTCCCCGCAGAGGGGCTCAGCCCTCGCAGCATCTCCGGGCCCTCCTCTGGCCCCGCTCCCCCAGGGCCGTGTCTCTGCTGTTGGGCCCCCCCGAGCTGGAGGCAGCGCTGCAGGGGGGGCTCCCCAGAGCGCAGCAGAGGGGCACAGTCCCCCCTCGCCCCGCTGGCCACGCTGCTGGGGATGCAGCCCGGGGTGCCGGGGGCTCGCTGGGCTGCCGGCGCCCGTTGCCGGCTCATGGCCGGCGTTTCCCCCCCCCAGCACCCCCGAGTCCCTCTCGGCAGCGCTGCTCTCCACCCCCCCATCCCCAGCCCGTGCTGGCACCGGGGGCTGCCCCCACCCTGCACTGGATCAAGATTAAGATTTGGGCATCCCGGGTCCGGGCCCCTTTGCCGTGTGTGGGTGCCTTCACTCCCTCTGCAAGGCTCTCCCTCCCCCGTCACTGCAGGGTGCTCGGGGTGCCCCATCCCCGGCCAGCCCTCACCGCAGCCCCCAGGCGTCCGCTCCCCAGCACGTCCCGACTCGCCCGGTGTCCCGGCCGGCGGGGGGCCCCCGTGTCCGCGCAGCAGCGTGCCCTGGCAGTAGCCCCAGAAAGCACCCATGGGTGCCACGGGGTTGTGTCAGCAGCGTCTGCATGGGGACGCCGCAACGGGCGCTGCCAGGAGCCTGACGGGTGCGCTGCCACTGCCGCGGCGTTCACGGACCCATCCCAGGAGGAGCGTCCCTCCGCCTCTACGGTGAATCGGTGCTGCCGAACCCGCGGGACCTTCCCGGGCCCGGTGCCGGGGCTGGCAGCCGCCTCCTCCCTGGGCTGCCCGGCCGGGGAGAGGCCAGGCACGACAGGACAGCGATGAATTCACTTTAGTTTATTTCTTTTCATTTTTTTTTTTTTCTTGTTCCGAACTGCAAATCCTGGTACCAATGGCATCGCGTCTCGAATAACACCCAATTGCTAAAGCCAATGCGGGGGCACCGGCGGTGCCGGGCCGGAGGCGGGAGGCTGCCGGGCAGCCGGTTTGGGCGATTCGGGGCTGCCGCATCCCTGCTCGACACCGAGCGGACGGGCAGGAGAGAAATAAATATTGCTGAAATAGTGCGGGAAGCCTCCGGGAGCGGGGCCGGGAGCCGCCCCGAGAGCCGGGCTGTGGCTGGGGGGAGGGGGGGGTGACATACAAAAAAAGGGGCCAGAAAAAAAAAAACAAAACCAAACGAAAACCAACAAAACAGACTGATGAACCCACGGGAGGTGTGGTGGAAGCCGGGGCTGTTTCGCGGGGGAGGACGGAGCTGGATTCCTGACTTCAATTTACACGGCGAGCCCCGGCAGCACAGCCCTGTGCCGCTCGGTGCCGGGTCCCGGTGGTGCCACCGGCGCTGGGCTCGCGGTCGCTCCCCCCGTGGAGCCGAATCGGGGTTGGGCGCGGGGCCGGGGGGGGATTACAGCGCCGGGCAGGCGACCTGGTGCCGGATGCCCTCGTTGCACATGAGGGCGGCCGCCCGCTCGTCGCTGTCGCCGTGCTGGCACTGCATGTAGCTGATGCCGTGGGGTGAGTAGCTGTGGTGGGCGCAGACGTTGCAGGCGCGGGTCATGGTGCCGCCGGTGCTGCTCCTGCGGGCAGAGGGGAGACCCGGCGGCACCCGTCAGTGCTCGCGGTGCCCATCGGCACCCGGTGCCACCCATCGGTGCCCACCGACGCTCAGCAGTGCCTGGCAGTGCCCAGTGGCACCCTGCTGGTTTCTATCACTGCCAACCAGTGCCTGGTGGCACTCATCAGCCCCCGTTGGTGCCCATCGGTGCCCACTGGCACCAATCGGTGCCTCATGGCACCCACCAGCACTCACCAGGGTCCACTGGTACCTGGCAGTTCCCAGTGGTGCCTATCAGCACCCACTGGTGCCCGTCAGTGCCCATCAGCACCCACTGGTCCCCGTCAGTGCCCAGCATTCCCCATCATTGTCTGGTGGTACCCATAGGTGACCTGCGGTGGCCATCAGTGCCTGGTGGCACCCAGCAGTGCCTGTCAGTCCCCAGTGGCACCCAGCAGTGCCCATCAGTCCCCAGTAGCGCCCAGTGATGCCCATCAGTGCCCAGTGGCACCCGCCAGTCCTGTGCCCCTCACCGGCAGTCGCTGCAGGTCCGCTGGCACTCCTTCCGACGGTAGCGGCAGATCAGCGCCCAGATGAGGAGCCCGAGCAGGCTGAGGAGCAGGAGGGAGCCCAGGATGGAGCCCACGATGATGCCCGCTTGCCTTCCTCCTGGCGCGGGAGCACAGCCTGTCACCGCCGGCTTCCCCACCGGCTGCCCACTGGTCACCATGCCCCCGGTGGCACCCTGGCACGCAGAGCCAGCCCCCGGTTGCACCCTGTCTGCGCTGTCCCCCATGTCGTGGAACTTACTTGGCGCAGGGCTGAGGTTGAGCTGGCATACGGAGTAGCCCACGCGGTTGGTGACCCGGCACTGGTAGACACCGGTGTGCACCTCCGACAGGCTACGGATTAACAGGTCGCCGGGAGCACGTCCTGCAGCGGGGACAGATGGCCCTGTCAGCCCCACTGCCGCACCCAGCCGGCACCCGCACCCTCAGGCACGGGCGCACAGGGACATGGGCACACACAGCCATGGACACCCGTAGAGACAGAGGCACACAGACACCACCAACCTGGGTGTACACATCCATGGGCACCCACCAACAGGTGTGCTCACAGACGGGGACATCGTGCGAGCATCCCCCACTCCCCGGTACACCCTTCTCCCCCCTGGGTCAGTGCAGCCCCCCCCAGCACCCACCTTGGATGGTGCCGGAGGGCAGGCGTCCCCCGCCGTAGCCGTCAGCCAGCTTGGCCCACTGGTAGGCAAGCGGGGAGGTGCCCCCGCGGCTGTAGCACCGCAGCAGGATGCTGCTCCCCTCTATCAGCTCCCCCTCGGTCCAGCACTGCGGGGTGGCCGGCTTCTCTGCGGGGAGAGGGACACCGTCACTGCCAGAGCCACTGGGAGCCACCTGGGGTGCCCGGGAAGGGGACACAGATGGGGGTGGGTGGGAAACAGACAACTCACCTTGCACGGTGACGATGACCTCGTGCACGGCCACAGTGTTTTTCTTCACCCGGCACTGGTAGGTGCCCGTGTCGGAGACCTGCAGGTCGGCCAGGCGGATGGAGGCGTCGTACTGGCTGGGGTCATTCTGCACAAAGGCCACCCGGTCCTGCAGCCCTGAGCCGCTGCCGTAGTTGACGTGGTGGTCATGGTAGGACAGGAACTGGGGGGAACAAGGCGGGGAGACTGGGCTGGGCTGGTCCGGGTGGGGGGAGCCGGGGCTGCCAGCTGGGGAGGGACATGCGCTGTGCAGTGCCTGCCCGGTCTGTCCCAGACCTGCACTCCCAGACCTTGCCTGGCTCTGCCCGCCCTACCTGGACCTTCCCCTGCCCTGCCAGACCCTGCCTGTCCTGCCGGTCCTGCTGGGCTCCGTCTGGTCCTTCCAAGCCCTGCCTGCTCTGCCTGGTCCTTCCCTGCCCTGCCAGACCCTGCCTGTCCTGCCTGCTCGGCTGGGCTCCATCTGGTCCATCCCTGCCCTGCCTGCATGGTGGGACGGCAGCTGCTGGGATGAGTGACACTCACCACATTCTCCGGGCCAGTCCGCTCAGGCGTGATCTGGATCCACTCAATGCCCAAGCCTTGGGGACCGTTGTCTTCAGGCTCGAGGACGTAGGGGCAGCCCAGCTTCACCGAGTCGCCCTTGGCCAGGTACAGCACCTCCCGGCCCTTGCTGTTGATCCTGACGGCCAGGAGGAGAGCTGGGGAGAGAACGGCACCCATCACGCCAGCTGAGCAGCACAGGGGCACCTCAAACATGCACCCCAACCCTACGTCCTGCAGCCCCCGACCCACAGGGAGCAGCGACGGGGCAGCGACCCATGTCCCAGGGTCAGGCACCCTCAGGGGCCGGGTCTCCCGGTAGGGTTGAGCACGCATCAGGGCTGGCACCTGCTGGGTCCTGTGAAGCTGAACCGGGGACAAAGGGACATGGCAGGCTCAATGCCACCCGCCCAGCTCTGTCCAACACGGGTGGCTGTCAGGGCAGGACTGGCCCCGGCTGCAGCTGCTCTGCTGACCATGGGATGCCTGTGGCACCCGGGGGCGCCCCGTGGCTGGGCAGGGACCCCTCCATCCTTGGTGGCATCGCTGCGGGAGTAGGTCCCCGTGCCAGGATCCATCGGTGCCTACCTGGCATGAGACCCAGGAGCAGGAGCAGGCTGGCGCCGTGCCCTGCCATGACGCTGCAGCCGTGCCGGGTGGTGAGGAGGAGCGGGAGCGGAGGAGGCTCCGAGGCGACAAGGCAGCTGGCCGTGCGGGGCTGCTTTTACATGCTGGGCTGGGGCGCTCCTCCCTGTGGGGCGGATGCCTTTGGGATGACTGAGTGGCTCCAAGCTGTGCGTGAGCGATGCCGCCCTGCTCCACTCCCTACCTGGTAATTAAGCATCACCATGCTATGGGCTCCCATCCAGCCGGACCCGGGCTGGGGGCTGCTGGAGGCAGCATGGGCAAGGGGCACCAGCACACCCTAGGGCACCAGAACACCGGAGCAGGGATCAAGGGACCACGGACCCCACGGTGCCCGATGGCTGGTACCCTGCTGGTGGCACTGGCAGGATGAGTGTGGTTGGTGGGAAAAGGCTACCCAGGACCCCCCAGGAGCAGCATGAGTGTGGCTGAGCATCGCAGCCGCATGAAAGTGCCGACGGCCCCATGCAGGTCCCAAAAGGATTTTGGTCTTGGGGCACTCGGAACAATTGGAAGAGCTTAAAGGTGTGGTTTGACCATGGGCTTAAGCTCCTGCAGATCCCTCCTCCCGTCCTGCCCCCTCAGCGAGCGGGCACAGGGCTACTGTGGCTATGTGGGTACCGTGGCACCCACCAAGGCCATGCTGGTGCTGGTGGCACTGCTGAAATACAGCGCAGAGGCCTGGATAGCACCATCCAGGCCATGGCTCACTGCATGGGTTCATGGTGGCGTGGCAGCACACCCTGGGCCACCATCAACACAGCGGAGGGGACAAACGGTGCAGCAGGAGGAGGCCGGGACACCCAGAGGGGATAAAGAGAGGGGTCAAAACCTGCTGGAATCTAAGGGCAGGAGTTGGGACAGGGCTGCTCAGCAGTGGATGGATGAGTGGGATAGGGACACTCAGCAGTGGATGGAGGAGTTTGGGACAGGGATGCTCGGCAGTGGATAGAGGCACTGGGACAGGGATGCTCGGCAGTGGATGGAGTGTGGACAGGGATGTTCGGCAGTGGATGGAGGAGTTTGGGACAGAGATGCTCAGCAGTGGATGGACGCGCTGGGACAGGGATGCTCGGCAGTGGATGGAGTGTGGACAGAGATGCTCAGCAGTGGATGGAGTGTGGACAGGGATGCTCGGCAGTGGATGGGGGCGCTGGGACAGGGATGCTCAGCAGTGGATGGAGTGTGGACAGGGATGCTTGGCAGTGGATGGAGGATTTTGGGACTGGGCTGCTCGGCAGCGGGTGTCGGGGGCCACGCTGGGGATGCTCAGCCCCCTGGGAAGCTCCAGCCATGGGCACTCTCTGTGCCCATGTCCTTCGGAGCGGCTGGGCTGGCTGAGCCCCTGCACTGGGCTGCTCTGGTGCTGTGGGTCAGGCCCCATGTCCGGCTCACCCGTGCAGTGCCCCGCGGCACAGCTTGGCCATGCTGGTG
This sequence comes from Pluvialis apricaria, assembly GCA_017639485.1. Taxonomy (NCBI): domain Eukaryota; kingdom Metazoa; phylum Chordata; class Aves; order Charadriiformes; family Charadriidae; genus Pluvialis; species Pluvialis apricaria. Next base: position 3,333,501 of record CM030033.1, read on the forward strand.
CTTTCCAGCCCAGGACTGCCCTAGCCGGCTCAGCAGCACCGCCCAGCCGGTCCCAAACACCAAACACTCCCCGGGGCCAAGAGCTGCTCCATTTACTGGCCCCAAGTTGAGCTCACCACTGCCAGTTAACCCTTACTGGCCCCGTGCTGGGAATTGGGGCTGATCCCGGCACATGCTTCGCCGCGTCTGTGATTTTGGGGCCCCAGTGCCTGGCCTGGCCCCGGGGCAGCACCGACGTGGCGAGGGGTGCCGCCTGCTGGGGCTGTTCCCACCATGACGGGGCCGTGGCTCACCGCGGCTCGGGGCTCCATGCCGGCGCGGTGCTGGCTCCCTGGCTCGTGACTCCTGCATTCCTCGGCACAGGGAGCCCTGCTCACGCAGGAAGGGTGGAGAAGCCGCTCCACCCCGGCTGGCCGCTCACTGGTGGTCACAGCCCCCTCGGTGCGGCCGGCGCGGTGGCTTTGAAACCCTCCGGGCTAAGCCTGGCCTAGAACAAGGCTGTGACTGCCTGGCCAAGGCAGTGACCGAGAGTGACACGGCCGGCGTGTGGCAGCTGGGGACCAGGGATGGCAGTGTGGGCAGCCCAGCCTGGTGCTGGGCACTGCAGATCCTTTCTGGGCTGGCCACGGGTGCTGAGGTCCCAGGGGTCCCAGAGAGCTCGGTGGCCGCGAAAGGCTTGCTCAGGGTCAGGGCTGAGGTGGCAGATGGCCAGCAATGCCCCTGCCCCAAAAGGGACATCGCAGCCTCGCAGTGCCTGGCTCCATCACAATGTGAGGACACACAGCAGCTGGAGAAGAGATAGTGAAGAGATAACGAGAGGCTACGGCATTTCGTCCTCCCTATTTACCCAGCCTGGAGGAGGCTCAGGGCTCACAGCAGAATCCTCAGCGCTGTCCCCCCGCCCTGGGCAGTCTCGCCTTTGCCGGCTCTCCTTATTTTTCAGCTGCTCTGACAATTAATCAGAGCCACTCCTACAGGATCCCGTCCCTCTGAAGCTGCCAGTCCCTAGCCAAATGGATTTTAAATGTTTGCATCATGCTCCGGTCTCTTTGCTTTGCCCCTGAAGAAGGCCACTGCTGCAGCGCCTGGAGGTGACACCTCAGTGAGAAGGTGGCACTGCCAGGGCTGATGCAGCTGTGAGCAGCCAGGGCCGGGGCTGTGTGCGTGGAGAAGATCCTGCCTGGCTCATGGGGACCCTACCTGGCGCAGGCCCAGAACACCCACCCTGCTCCAAGCTGCTTCGGTGGTGACACCGAGCTGTGCTGAGGGCCTGGGGACACTCTTGGCCCCTCCACGGACATGGACCACCTCTGACATCTCTCTCCCAGCAGATGTGGGGAGACGGGCAAGGGCTGATCTCTGTCCTGGGAGCAGGGCAGGTCGGACAACGAGCCTTTGGGCTACTCCAGCCTCAAGGGCAGCTCCTGGCCCACAAACCCGAAGCGAGAGAAGGATCAAAGACACCGTCTGCTCCATAAACATCTCTGTTCATAGAAAACAGCCTAAGAAAATGGAAACCCCTAAGTCGCTGGGGAACTGGAGCCCCGCTGCTCGTGGGGCTGAGCCTGGCCAGGGGCTGTGCTTGCTCGATTCAGGGCCCTCCGCTCCACCTGGGCGCAGTACTTCTCAGGGATGCCGGAGGCTCTGCAGAGGAAAGAAATCATCAGGCACCCTGCACTATGCTGGAGCTGAGCTTTAGGACTGTGGCTCCAGAGCAGATCCTGTTTGATGAGGATGCAACGGAACCTGTGAGGTGGCACAGGGGACAGGAGATGGTGGGAAGCCAGGAAGGACTCAGGGACATGCAGGGAACCAGGGAAATAAGCAGCCACTGGCAGCACATCACCTGAGCTCCTGCATCTTCTGCTGCTTGAACTGGGCGATGCGCTGGCTGCGCTGGCGAGCCTCTTCCTCCAGCCGCCGGCACTCCTCGAAGGTGGCCACCCGCTCCTGCGCCAGCTGCTGCTGATGCTCCCGCATCTGGTGCCGGACATCGTTAGCATGGGCGAGCTGCAGACCTGCCCTCCGTGCTTCTTCTGCCTTCTCCTTCTCCATCTGCTCCCGCTGGACCCTGCGGGAGAGCTCAGGGCAGTTGAAAGGCCCCGATCCGGCCCCTGCACGTGCCGATAACCTGTCCACGGGGACTCGGCCAGTAACAGAGCCACCGACTGTGCTGACAGGCACAAGAAGGACATGGACCTGTCGGAGCGGGGCCAGAGAAGGCCACAGAGATGCTGCGAGGGCTGAGCCCCTCTGCTGGGAGGACAGGCTGGGAGAGGGGGGGGGTGTTCAGCCCGGAGGAGAGAAGGCTCCGGGGAGACCTCAGAGCCCCTTCCAGTGCCTAAAGGGGCTCCAGGAGAGCTGGGGGGGACTCTGGGTCAGGGAGGGGAGCCATGGGACGAGGGGGAACGGTTTGACACTGGAAGAGGGCAGATTGAGATGAGATCTGAGGAAGACATTCTCTCCTGCGAGGGCGGTGAGCCCCTGGCGCAGGCTGCCCCGAGAAGCTGTGGCTGCCCCATCCCTGGAGGTGTCCAAGGCCGGGTTGGACGGGGCTGGGAGCACCCTGGGCTGGGGGGAGGTGGCCCTGCCCAGGGCGGGGGGGGGGTGGCACTGGGTGGTCTTTAAGGTCCCTTCCAACCTATACCATTCTGTGATTCTATGACTTGTCACTGGGAGCCCCCCTGACACCGCATCACCCATCTCTCAGCCCCGTTTCGCACGGCAGGGCCCAGCCATCTCACCAGCGAGCTCCCAGCACCGTCCCTCTCACCTGAGGATCCTCTCAAACTCATGGCGTTCCTGCTGCACCTGCACGGCCATGCTGTGCTCCCGCTGGGCAATCTGCTCCAGTCGGCTCCGCTTCAGCATCTGCTCTGTCTCAGCCTTCCTCTGTGCCGCCTCCTTCTCCTTGCGCCGCCACTCTCGCTCGGCAGCCTCCTGGCTGCGCTTGGCCCTCAGCGCATCCTGCCGAAGGGGAACGGTGGTGATGCTGGAGGGGTCATGGAGGGGGGAAGGTACGGAAGCACTTGACCGTAGTTTTGCCTCTCTCCCAGCGCCATGGTCAGCACTGCTCCAGGACATCACCTGGCTCCAGGTGCTGGTCCAGACCTGTGACACCCCAGGAGACCCACCACATCCAGGGAAGCTTCCACTTTGCTAGGGCGGTGGCGAGGAAGGTGGTGAGTGAGCCAGCACAGGAGCACATTGCGTGTCAGCACGCCACTCACCTGCTCTGCCTGGTGGTCCTGGGCCCTCTCCTGCATGGCCCTCAAGCGTGCCATCTCCTTCTCCCGCTCCCGATGGATTCTCTCCTGCTCAGCTTCAAACTCGGCCTCCCGTTCCTGCGTGGGACAGAGCATCGTGGCAGCTCCCACAGCACCTCTGCTGCCTGCTGAACCTATGCCAGTGCTGCACATGCTCAGTCCTCTTACCATTTTCTGCCGCTGGTACTCGAGCACCCGCTCGTCTGCCATCCTCTCCTGCTCCCGCTGCTCCTCCTTGAGCCTCTGGTTCTCGTCGTTGACACGTTTAATCTCAGCCTGGATTTTCTTCTGTTGCTTCTGTCTCCGCTCCAAGTCCTGAAAACGGTGCAGAGGGTCCAAGGGTGACCGGCCAAGCGCCACAGCACAGAGCGCTGCCACCACTCCTCCCTGTGTGCCTTCCTGAGGGCACAGCAGCACGCTCAGGGCAAGGGAGGGCTCAGCGGCTCGGGTCACTTTCTGAGGATGCCTCTACTTCCCCAAGAGACCAGAGCTTTGATTCTGCCAGCTGTTGTCTCCACACATCAAGTCTGACTTACCCAGCACAGGGTCACCCTTCCAACAAGGTGAAAATCTAACTCCAGCCCCCCCTGCTCCCCAGCAGGTCACTGGTCGCACCTTCAGGTCCTCCATCTTCAGCTGCTCCAGGTGCTCCAGGATCTCCTGAGCCTCCTGGTCCCGCTGCTCGGCTCTCATAGCCCGCTCCTCTGCGTTCTGCTCCATCTGCTTCACAATCTCCTGCCTCCCTCTGGAAAGAAGAAAGTGGAAGGGTTCCCCCTGGCTCCATCCCATTCCCAGAAGCAGAAATGCCAGCACAAACATCGGGTGGTGTGTCTGCTGCCTCATGCTGCCCGGTCCAGCCACTGTGAGCGGGAGGTGCGCTGTGGTGTGACGCCTGTGGCCAGGGGTTACCTCAGCTCCGGCACAAGGCCTGGGAAGAGGACAGATGCTTCTGCGGGGAAGAGGGACCCTTTTGCAAACCTGATCAGCTCCTGCTTCCTCCTGCGCTCTAGCTCCTCCTGCATCTCTTCAGCCTTTTTCCTCTCCACCTCCATCATTGTGGCCAGGCGCTTCTCTTCTTCCTCCAGCTCTTTTGCGATGAGCTGCTTCTCGAGGATCTGCGTGTCACGGATCATGTGGCACTTGGCACCAAGGATCAGCTGTGGGGACAACAGGTATCCCTGGTCTCCAAGCCAGACTTGGCAGTGGCAGCAGGGACAGACACACAGACACGGGGAAAAAGGGAAGGAGGGGAAGACCCTGGGTAGCACCAAGTGGAGGAGGGTCCAGGGTGGCTCAGCAAATCTCAAGGGAGCTCTCAGCAACCTGTCCGAGCAGGCTGCTCAGGCAGGTCTTAACGCCCGCAGAAGGTCCTGCGGTGCCAGGTGATGCCGGGGACCCCCCAGCCCTACCTCACTGAACTCCTTGATCTCGTCTTCCTGCTCCATGCGCAGCCTGCTCGCCCGCTGCAGCAGGTACTGGGCCCGCTCCCGCGCCTCCTCCTCCAGCTCGCTCAGCTTCCCCGTCTGCTGCTGCAGGACGGCTTTTTCCTTCACCGCGCTCTTGCGCTCGTTCACCGCCTCCTGGGGGGACAGGCAGGGATGCCGAGCACCTGGCTCGCGAGGGGCACGGCAGGCTCCTCCAGCGCTGGCCCAGGGGCTGGGTAGCCCCTTCCCACACCCCCGTTAAGATGCCCCGCTCCCTTTGCAGGGTGGCAGAAATGCAGCACAGGGGCTTCATCACCGCTCCAGGGTCACCGTGGGCTGGGGGAACACAACCAGGGTGGGATTCCTTCCTCACCCATGGACCGGGCAAACTCAGGGGTCCTCCACATCCCTTGCTGGGCTGGGGATCAGAGGAGACCCGAGACACACAGCTGTGCTGCCTCCCCCGCACGCTGTCCCAGCAGCTGCGGGCACACCAAAACGTTGGCAAATGAGGGAGGAAGGTGGTGGCCCCCAAGCAGAGCTCCGGGGACAGCCCCAGCTGGCGTGTCTCTGTCCCACAAGGTCAGCTCTGCCTGGGTGCATCCACCTCCACCCACAGCCCGAGAACGGCCAGCAAGCAGGGAAAGAAGGGGCAGGAGGGGAAATGCCTACGCGAACGGCGTCCTTCTCCGCTTTGAGGGCTGCCAGCTTGGCCTCGCGCTCCTCCTTGGTCAGGACTTGAGCTGCTTCTTTAATGCGCTGGAAATCCTCCTGACCAATAATGAGGGATGCTGCTGGGTTTTCCGCAGGGACGCTGGGCACAGAGAGACAGCGGTCAGCGGCACGGAGTCTCCAACAGCTCCCTGTTCCCTGCCCCGCTAACCTCCCTGCCCGGCCGCGGGACCTGCCCGGGCTGCCCACACGACCGGGACTCACCCCAGAGCAATGCAGGAACCGCCTGAGCTGGGGGGACCCGACTCTCCGGGTCGCGGCGGGGGGAGGAAGAAACAGAAAGCGCAGTGAAAGCGGTGCCACGCAGTGATACACGGGGGACAGGGTGCTCGGCGGGGTGGCCACAGGCCTCCCGGGAAAACCCCAAAACATTCAGTGTGGGCCTAGTCAGCCCCAATAAAAAAAATGCTGAAAGTATTTCAGTCCAACTTGACTTTCCCAGCCCTCCTTTGGGAAAATTTTGACCACTGCACTGACCCCTTTTCCAGCAGGACACGTTGCTCATCCCTGCCCCCCCCCCGCCCCCCCCAGACTGACTGTCGCTGCTCCTGCGTGCCAGCCCAAAACCTCTGGTCCGTGCGGACAGATTCTGGGGAGCAGAAGGTGCCTTTTCACTCTGTTTAATGACACAGCCTGCTCCGGCTCCAGATCTGAACAGCACAGCTCGGCTTCGGCTCCACTGCCCCGGGAATCCATCCGGCATGAGACGAGGAAACACGGTGCTACCCAAACACGGAGCGCCCGCTCCCCTCCCAGCGCTGGCAGGTGTCCCTCCAGCCGTCACCCCGGCTCCGCAGGACACTGCAGAGCCACGAACTCTGCCCATGACTCACACTGTGGTTTAGAGGAAATCACCGAAGCTCTTGGTGCCCCCATTTCCCCACTTGTAAAAATGTGGATAATAATACGGGGCTGTTTTCCAGGGGAGTTGTAAGGAGTTAATTACTCCGTGTATTACTCAGATACCATGGTGACGCGTGTGGTGTAGGAGCGTATATTAACCGAATGCATAGAGCACTTTGAAGATGTTCAGGACTAAGAATTTACTCATTATTATTGTGTGTCACCTTTCATCCACCCTTGTGAATATGAACAGATACCTGCATAATGATCATTCGAGAGCTGCATCACAGCATCGGATTCCAGGACGCTTTAAAGAATGGCTAATGGTCACAACGGCACTAATAAATGTAATGATACAGTGGCCACTGCTTCGGTTGTCCCAGTGTTTGGGTGACCAGCCCGAGATGTCTAGGGCCTGATTTTCAGGAATAAAACCAGCACAAACAGTTTCCATTAGCTTCAGCTGGAGCTGTGGCCATGCGACACATCTGCAAATTGGCCCTCAGCTTTAGCAGCAGGATCAAATAAGAATGTGAATGTATAAAACCAGGTACCACTCGTGAAAGCCTGAACCAGCCTCGAAAGCCCAAACCAGCGTCTCTGTGCCGTTTCACTCCCACAAAACCCAAACCATCCATGGGGCGGGTGTCACGTTTTACAGGGTGTTAGAGCATTACACGGCGGTTCAAAACAGGAAGCGAAGATGAACCTCGCACCGAACAACTACAAGGAAAATTTAGGGAGGTCAAAATGAGGCTAAATTGGAGCTGGCCGGGATAATGGCCCTATTCTTGTCTATGTGCTGCAGGCTTTTAAGGAGCGTAGTAATTAGGGCCAGGGCTCTTACAGTTCAGCCTTGCTTATAAAACATCCCTGTAGAGAAACACACAGCTCCCGGTGCTCAGGGGCTGCAGGTGACACTCCGCTGCCTTTCTCACATAGGGGTTTTCAGTATCAGAGCACGGGAGGCAGCGTTTGACACATCATGGGGGGCTGTTCAGCCCAGAAGGAGCTTTTCTGGCTGCTGGAGTTTTATGTTGCTTTTCACTGCTTCTCGTGATGATTCAGTGCCTCTGTAAAACGCCCAGTGCTCAGCGCTTGCTGGCTCCATTGCTGCCCAAGCCAGGCGTATCAGAGCACTCCTGCCCATTCCTCCTCCCCTGAGATGTCCCAGGAAATGGCAGGACAAGCTCCATGCACCGAGACGGTGCTGTGACAGATGCGCAGGGCCCTGAAAGCTCCTCAGAGCTGCCACTCGCGCACACACTTACATGAGGTCACGGATGAAGTCCTTGGTGATGAGACGGATGGTCTCGGGCTTGTGCCCACCAGCGGGCGATGCTTTCGGGGCAGTCTGCACATCCTGAAGGATCACGATGGGGCTGCCAGAGTGCGACTGCCGCAGGCTCTGCAAGAAAGGACGGTGTTTCCTACGGTTTTCCTGCCACTGCCCCGTGCCCAGCTCTCTGTCCCGGCACCTGGGCACAGAGATGCTCTAGGCATGAGAGGCCGCAGGTCCCCGTGAGCTTGGGATGCTTTCTGACAAACACCCTCTCGCACCATCAGGACCAGTGAAGCCTGGGCATAGGAAGGGTTTTTTGGGCCTGAGGAGGACATGGGGAGAACCAAAAATACCTCTGCAGCACTGGTTTTACTATAAAAATCTGTGCATCAGCCTCTCACCCAGATCTGAAGTAAAGGATGAGCTGATGCTCAAGCAGCATCTCGGCTACCCTGAGCTGGTGGCAGCTGCCCCTGTCCCGCTCACCCGTGGCCACTGGCACCTCTGTCCCACTGAGCCCCACGGACTCAGGAGAAACCACCCCAGACTGAGCCAAACTTGCTGGGGGCTGGCAGGGGAGTCCTGGGGAGGGGGAAGAGGGAACAGCTCGAGGTCTGGCCTTGCAGAGCAAACAACCGGCGGATGGCACTGAGCAGAAACCAATCCTCCCAGTACAGCCTGGTCTGGTGCTGGTCTCTTTGCTCGAGCCGAGACTGCCACCTAGTGAAGCATCCCCTGGCTGCGGGGTGACTCGGGGACAGGGTGGGCGCTGGGGGCCCTCGGAGGGGTGGGAGCAGCCAAAGGATGTCCTGAACACGCGTGAGGCCGCCCCACGGGAACCCCCCCATCAGGCCGCAGGGGCTCTGATAGGCAGGAATGGGCATCCCCTCCACCCCGGGCAAAGCCCTGCCGGGGCTACTGGCAATCCCACGGGATGAGCATTTTTGGAGCAGGTAAACCTCCAGCAGCCGAGCAGGATGGTCCCCGGCCAGGAGACCCGAGCCCTGCAGGGCCAGCCCGAGGCGCGAGGTTCGGCTTCCCAAGCCCTTGGCCACTTCCCCAAGCCCAACCACGGCATAGGCGTCCCAGCAAAATCCTCACACAGGTCAGGGAACCACAAGAGCTAATCTAAGGTACACACAGATGTGTGGTTTCCCTTGTACTTCTATTTACTACTTCAGCTTTAAAATCCTAAGTGACTGCTGGAACAAATGCTATAGCATGCTGGGTGCTGAGAAATTCCCTGGGAACTTGCTGCCAGCAATATTTCCATTTACGGGTCTGCAGTATTTCTATTTTACAGGTCTGATGACCCCAAACCACAGGCTCTCCTGCAGCCCAGCATGGTAGGTACCGGAGCAGCTTCCCAGCCACCATGGGCCCCAAGTACGAGTTGTTGAATTAAAGGGTTTGGCACTCAAACACCCGTGCAAACAAAGATAATAGTGTTTTTCAGCACAACCAGCTTGCATGTTGTCCCCAAAGCCAGGAGAACTCCTAGGAGTAGACCTGGATTAATCTCAGGGAACTCAATTAACATCCATATGAGTGTTACGACATTTTTATCTAAGTGCCTTGAAGGCCTCGGAGATAACAGATCATAAACCTGCCCGGGGCTCCTTGCCTTGCAGGGTGTCTGAGGCACACGGACCCGGCCACCCCGGAGCAGGTCGCTTGCCGGGAGCGCTCCCAACCTCCTGCCCCACGAGGCAAACTGTCCGCACGGCCTCCAGTGGGGAGCGGAGGTAATCTTCATTACACGCTTCCTTCCTCTCCTCTGAAAAAACCAAAGGGTTTTGGCAAGCCGCTTCAGACAGATTTGTTTCAGGCGATAAGACCCAGGAGAGGAAATTACAGCCGCAAACGCACACCCCTGCAGAGGGACGACTGCCTCAAATGCAGCGCGGTCCCCCCCCGCAGCAGCCGCCCGCCGCCACCCCAGCGGACGTATTGCCAACATTTCATCAACCTTTTTATCAGCCAAAGAGACGGTGAGTGTGAGATGGGCCAAACTCCGTTGGCGCCCAGCCTGGCCCTTGTACCTCGATATGTGTCAAAGACGACACGAAGGGTGTGGAGAGCCAACGGCTGCAGCCATAAACCCAACCTGCCACGGGGAGAGCACCTGGGAGAGGCCATAGAGGAGGTGGGGGAAGAAGCACGTCCAAAACATCACCTTTCTGGCCACCGTGCCTGGAAAACGCCATCGTCCAGAGGCTGCAGGTCTCCCCTGGGGTCTCCTGCAGGAGCCGGGGACAGCCCAGGGACGAGCGCGGAGGAAGCGAGCCTTTTCCTTACAAGACCGGGGAGGAAAGAGCTGCTGCTCTCTGTTTATCTCCTCTCTCCCCGGCCAGGGCGTCCAGCCAGGAGGTCAGAGACCTGCTGCAGTTCTGCCTCGTCTCCAAGGGGACCGATTTCGTAGCTCCATGATGAAAGTCTAAACATGTTGGCAACGAGCGGCTCTGGAAGCTTCCAGCCCCTGCTCCAAGGACTCTCTATCCCACATGAGACAATCGCTGTCTAACCTACAGGCCCCATAACGCCAGCTCCTCTCCTTTACCAGGGTGTCTCAGCTACCAAGCCTCCTTTGTCTCACTAATTAACTAATTAACTAATTGCCCTGTGAAAAGTGGAAGTGTGGGGTGCCGAGGAGGACAGAGGCACACGCAGCATGGGCACCTCCCGGGAAGGGGGTGGAGGGGGGATTTTGTGCCCTCCCAAAAGGACCCGAATGTCAGGCTCCCGCCGCGAGACAAGGCCCGGGGAGGGCTGGACACGGCGTCCCGCACCCGACCAGGGACCACGGGGGCAGTATGGCGGAGCAGAGCCCCCGGCGAGCGGGCAGGGCAGGATGAGGCCCGGCAGAGGAGGTGCGAGGGGCCACAGCACCCGGAGCCGCCCGAGCCGGGGCCGGGGAGCACCGGGCAGGGCCGCAGCACCCCGCAGCCGCCGGTGGGATGGGGCAGGCTCCGGCCCGGTGAGGTCCCGGCCTCCCCGACCCTCTCCCGTGGCCCGGCCCGGTGCGGGGGGGAGGGCGGGGGGTCGGGCAGCCGGCGGTGCCCGCGGTGTCGCGCCCGCCTTACCCGGCTCTCCCCGAACAGCGCCTCATCCACCGCGGGGCTGCAGGCCCGGCTCCGGTACCGGCTGCGGGGCTGCCCGGGGTGGCGGCGGGGCGGGCCCGGGGCGGCGGGACGGGCCGCGACCACCATGCCGCTCCGCGCGGCGGCGCCGGCCGTCGCCATGGCAACACCCCCCCCCCCCCCGCCGCTCCCCTGGCAACGGCCGCGCGGGCGGGGGCGGAGCTGAGGCCCGGAGGGCCGCGCTGGGCGGTGGGAGGGGACTCTATGGTGTGGGGGGGGTGGGGTGTGGGTGTCTTCATGCGCGGGGTGGTCCCCACCCGTGTCCGCCTGCACAGCCACGCCCCCGGGCCACAACCCCCCACCCCACGGGGACGACAGGGAGGCAACAGCCACTGCCCCGCCCCTCCCGCATAGCCCCGCCCCTCCCGCATAGCCCCGCCCACCAGCCTTTGCCCCGCCCGCATAGCCCCGCCCACCAGCCCTTGCCCCGCCCCTCCCGCATAGCCCCGCCCACCAGCCCTTGCCCCGCCCCTCCCGCATAGCCCCGCCCACCAGCCCTTGCCCCGCCCCTGCACACCTCACCCGCCCCAGTGCTGCTCCCCAGCCCCGCCCCTTCGGCCCTTGCCCCGCCCCTTCGGCCCTTGCCCCGCCCCTTCGGCCCTTGCCCCGCCCCTCCACGTGGCCCAGCTGCTGCCATGCCGTGCTGCGAGGCGGGGGGGGGGGGGGGGGTGTCCATGCGCACCCCCCCCCCGGGGTCTCCCCTCACCCTGTCCCCCCGCCCCGCCCCCAGTTTCCCCCCCATCACAACCACCCAGGCCTGGAAAGAAGAGGAGCCGTTTATTGAGGCGTATGGGGGGGGGGGGGGGGGGCACCCCCCCAGCACAGTGGTGGGGCTGGGGGGGCACTGTGGCCCCCAAGGCACCGGGGGAAAGTGGGCACAGCAGGGGGGGGAGGGCAGCGTGGTAGCCCCACCCCCTACCCCCCGCCCACACCCAGCAAAATAATAATAATAAAAAAAAGACTTTGGTCCTGGAAATACTGGCAGGGGGGGTGGGTGCCCGGCTGGGGGGGGCACCCGGCTGGTCCGCAGCACGGGGGGGGATTAAGGCAGTTTGGGGGCCGGCCCCGGGGGGCCCCTCGCGGGCAGGGCTGGGTGGGCCGTGCCGGGGGCCGGCGGGGGTGGCGCAGGCGCTCAGAGGATCTGGCGGGGCATGCCGTAGCCCGTCATGCCGGCCTGCGAGGCGCCCCGGTTGGTGCCCATCTGCAGCCCGATGACGCTCTGGCCCTCCTTCAGCTTGTCCTCGGAGAAGACGCGACGGTTCTCCTGTGACTTCCTGCAGGCCCAGCCGGAGTCAGTGTCCCTGTGGGACCCCATGGCCCAGCACCACCCCCCCCCCCCCCCCCCAGCACCCACCACTTACTTGGGGAACCAGTTGGGGTCTCCCACGAAGAGGCCGTCGCCCTTGGCCACGGCCAGGCTGCCCAGGTTCATCAGGGTCCTCTGCACGCATGCCATGTTCTTCCCTGCAAGGCCCCAGGCAGGCTCAGCCCCGTCCCCATCCGTCCCTGTCCCCATCCCCTGCGCCCACCCAGCCGCTCACCTTCCCAGAGGTCGACGGTCTGGAAGATGTCGGTGGCGGCAATGCCGTAGCGCTCGGCCGCCTGCAGGAACTGCGAGATCTGCTCCATCTGCTTGAAGGCCATGGCGGACGCCTGGATCTTGGCCACCGGGCTCTGGCCCCGCGGGTGCAGGCTGTTGATGAGCCGGCACAGCACCTGGCCGGGAGGGAGCTGGGGGTCAGGCGGCACGGCACGGCGGCCCCCCACCCCAGCCAGCCCCAAGGGTACTCACGGTGCCGTCCTTCAGCCACTGCTGGAAGCCATCCCTGCCGGGTGCCGGCTGCGCGACATCCCCGCCACACTGTGCCAGGATCCACCGCACCAGGATCTGCTCCAGCTCGGGGTCATACTGCCGGTCGATCTTTTGCTGCACCTCCCGGCTGAGGCCGTACGATGGTCCCCGGTTTGCCATGCTGACGGCGGAGGTTCCTGCAGAGATCAGACCCCCCTGTCAGCAGCTCCAGCGGCACCACGCACTCCAGCACGGGACGGACATGGCCCCATGCCCACAGCATGGTGGTTGGGGACAGCGGGTGACAGCAGGCACAGCAGCTGCTCCCCAACAGGGTGACAGAGCCCCATCCTGCCCGGCCAGGCTGCCTGGACGTCCGGCACAGCACCTTATCACCAGTGCCAGGCGCTGCCCAGGCTCTGCCCTGCCCTGCCTGCTTCCTGCCCAGCCGGCCAGGAGCGGGCACCCGGTCCATGCCCACCCGAGGGCGATGGGGACAACGTGTCCCTGGGCAGTGTGGGCAGCACCGTGGCCCGTCCGTGCCGGGGCCGGATCCCACGCCTGGAGCATCCCTGTCCCGGCGGCTCGGCCCCGCCAAGCGCGCGCAGACTTGGCAGGCGCTCGCTGCCGGTCGAAGCTTGTTTGCAAAGCTCACCCGTTTGCTCGGGCCGGGTGCCAGATCCGGGACCGGCTTGGGAACACGGGGCCCAGGGCCGCCGGCAGCGGTGCCCCCACCCCGGCAGGGGAGCCAGACCCAGCAGGCCCCATGGCCAGGCACTGCCCTTGCCAAGGTGCCACCAGAGCCGGTGCCAGCCGTGCTGGGGAGGATGGAGGTTGTGCAGGTCCCTGCGGGAGTTGCATGAGGGGACCAGTGCTGCCCTGCCCATGCAGCCGGGGTGCTCCAAGCCCTGGGGAGGTCTGGACCCCCTCTGCCCACCAGCGACGGGCAGGCGGGTCTCCCTGGGCTGTGCATCGCCTCCTGCGCACAGTCCTGCACCCCTGGCATTTGGGGGGCACGCAGAAGCAGGAACACATGCTGCTCCCCCTGGGGTGCAAGTGCCCCTGCCAGCCCCGGTGCCCGCACCCCAGCTGGGGACATGTGGCAGCTGCTGGCCAGGGGCAGCCCAGCCCACCCCTGGGGGTCCCAGGCTCAGCCTGGGTCCCGGTGACACGTCTGGCTTCAGGCTCGGGGCTCCCGTCACCAGGAGCAGCCGGGGGACGCGCCTCCCCGACTTATCGTGACAGGAGGAAAATCAACCCCAAGCCCTGCATTGTGGCCACCCAGCAACGCCCTGGGCCAGCCGGGCATCCCCCCAAAGCCATGGGCCGCCGCGGGGCTGCCAGGGGCGCGGGCGGCCCCCGCAGGGAGGGAGTCAGCTTCCCCGGGGCACGGGGAGCGCCCGGCCGGGGGCCAAGCCGGTTGGGAAACAAAGAGGAGCTGAAATCGGTGCAGACAGCGCTGACTTCCCGACACGGCCGGGGCTCGCCCAGGCGGGAGGCGGGGGGGCACACCCAGCCCCGCCGTGCCACCACCGCGCGGGGACCCCACGGACGGCGCAGGAGGGGGCTGCACCCCCTCCCGGCCCATAGCAGCCCCCCCGGGGCAGCGCGGAGGGGATCCCGGCCGGGGCGCGGCCACCCTGGGGTCCCCGTAGGTCTCCTGGGGCCGGCAGGGAGGGGGCTATGCCCAGCCCAGCTGGGACCAAGTCACCCTGGGGACCCCATAGACCCCCCCAGTGCCAGCAGGGAGGGGACCCCAAACAGCACAGGGCCACCCTGGGGACCCTCGAGGCACCCCGGGGACAGCAGAGAGGGGACTGCACCCAGGGCGCGGCCACCCTGGGGTCCCCGTAGACCCCCGGGGCCAGCGGGGAGGGGACCCCCGGCTGCGACACAGCCGCTCTGGGGACCCCGCAGCCAGCCAAGGGTCAGCGGGGAGGTGACCACAGAGGACAGGGCCACTCTGGGGCCCCCGCAGGCACCGAGGCGGGGCACCGGGGAGGGGACTGGACCCAGCCTGGCTGGGGCACGGCCACGCCGGGGCCAGCGGGGAGGGGACCGGGGCTCGGACGAGTGGCAGCCCCAGCACCGGGGCCGCCGTGCCGGCTCCGAGGGACGGCGGCGGCGGGACGGACGCGCCCCCGGGGCGCCCGGAGCGGCGGGGCCGGAAGCCGCACCCGTGTCCCGCTTCCCGGGCGCGGCCGCGTGTCCCGGCGGCTCCGCGGGCGCCGCGCCCGGTCCTGCCCGGAGCCGTTACCCCGGCGGGGCGGGGCGGGGGGCGGGGGGGGGGCAGCCCGGGGGACCGGTCCCGCTGCGGGTCCCCGGGGCAGCGTGGCCCCGGCCATTTTAGGGCAGAGCGGCCGGTCCCGGTCCCCATCTCCATCCCGGTCCCGGGTCCCCGACCCCACCTGCCGCCCGGTGCCCGCGGGCGCTGCCCGGTGCCCGCCGCCCGCGCCCCTCCCTACCTGCGGCGCCGATCCCGCGGTCCCGGTGCGGCAGTGGCGGATGCCGCCGCCCGCGCCCTTTTCACGGCTGATGTCAGCGCGGCCGGGGGCGGCCCGGTACCGCCCGCTCCCGGGGCGGGTCCACCGGGCCGGGGCCGCTCCGCCACCGCGCCCCGGACAGCCCCGCCCCGGCCGGCGGCCCCGCGGGGACAGGGCTCCGGGCCGGGATGGAGACCGGGGCCGCGGCGGTGGCGGGGGGCGTAGGGGGTCGTGGTGGCAGGGGGACACCGGGGCTGTGCGGGGACAGGGGGGCTGCGCTGAGGACAAGGCAGCCATGGTGGGTGGGTGACATCGGGGATTTGGCGGGGACAGGGCGGCCGTGGTGGCAGGGGGACACAGGGGTTGTGGTGGCCACAGGATGGCTGTGGCGGCTGAGGTGAGGACAGGACGGTTGTGGCTGGGACAGGGTGGCTGCGGTGGCAGGGGACAGAGTGGCTGTGGTGGGGATGGGCTGTCCATAGCGTTTGAGGGACATCAGGGTTTTGATGGGGACGGGGGAGCTGTAGTGGCAGGGGGATATGGGGGCTGTGATGACCACGGTGGAGACAGAGCCTGGCGTGGTGGCAGTGGGGGACAGAGCCATGATGGTGACAGGGCACAGCTGTGGTAGCAGGCATCACAGTCACCACAGTGACAGGGACCACCAGGGCCTGGCCATGGTGACAGGGGGACAGCTCAGGGAGCTGCAGGCCCTGCAGGGACATGCCCCCCCCAGCACCCACTGTGTCCCCGGTGGCGCAGGGAGGGACGATGGTGCTTGCACAAGTCCCGTCTCCATGGGAAGCGCAACCAAAACAACAAACAAAACCTCGGCCCGAAGCCACCGGCCGCCTCCGGAACGGGTGGCAGGGCACCGCTGCGGCGTCCCTAAGACCCCACCCACCCCTCAGCACCCAAAATCCATCCTGGGCTCAGTACCCACCCTACTGAGCGAGCCTGAGGTGCCACCATCCTCGTGAGGGGCGGTTGGTAGGACGCCACCATGCTGGGGACCAGCCGTGGAGTGTCCCCCCACCCTGCAGTGGCCAGTGCCCCTCCAGCACCCATGGGTGCCACATGGCTGGTTGTGTGTTGTCCCTGTCATCACCCATGGCCCCCCACCCGGGTTGCGGGTGTCCCCCAGGGATTTCCGGTGGGGTTTCCCATGGCTTCGGTGACATCAGTGCATGGCTGGTGGACACGTGGATGAGGGGACCAGAGCAGGGGGGCGGCGCATGACATGGGGAACATGGGTGACCCCTAGGACAGAGGTGACATAGGGGGCACGAGGTCAGGGGGTGACGTGGGGGTAGGGTTAGGGGGGTCAGGATGAGGGTGGCACTGTGGCAGGACCAGGGGGAACAGTTTTAAGCGTGATGGGGGGGGGGGGGGGGAGGAGGACCGATGATGAGGGGGAGGGCCAGGGTGACACAGAGCAGGAGTGGGATGGTATAGGGGGACAGGTCCCATGGGGGTGACACAGGGATGCGGAAAGTGGTGATGGGGGGGGCAAACTCCTGGAGGGACACAGCCAGGGGAGGCAGGGGGTAACAGAGGGTCATTTGGGGACAGGACCCCTGGGGATAGGGTGTTGACAATAAGGGGACAATAAGGGGACAGGACCCCCAGGAGTGGAGCAGGAGGCACAGAGCAGGACCCAGGGGAGTGGCGTGGGGCAGGACGGTGGGGACAGTGGTGGGGACGACAGAGGTGAGGGAGTGGTACAGGCCGGGATGCTTGGGTGATGCAGCCGGCGAGGATGCAGGGGTGACACAGGCAGGACCCCCAGGGGACGCGGGGGAGGACCTGGGGGACAGGGGTGGCGCTGATGTAGGGGACACAGGGGGACCATAGGGACACGGGGCAGGACCAGGGGGCGTGACGTGGGGCAGGAGCGGGGGGACACGGGTGGACGTGGTGGGCCGGGGGGGGGGGTGGTGACACAGGGGCGGGACCCCGGGGTGACCGTGGGGACAGCCCGGGCTGCCCCGACGCGACCCGTGGCAGAGCCCACGAACGAGCCCCGGAAGACCCCGCGGCGGGGGGTGACGTAGTGCGCCCCGGGCCCCGCCCCCCGTGACGCGCTCCCGCGGCATGGCCATATAAGGGAACGAGGCGCGCGCGCCCCGCCCCGCGCGGAGCCGCCGCCAGCGCCCGCCCCGCCCCCAGCCCGGAATGGGGGGGGCAGCGGGGGGGGGGGGGGGGGGGGGGGAGACCCTTCGGGGGGACAGCCGGGGGGGGGATGGGGGAAGGGGGGAGAAAAGATGGTGGGGGGGGAAAGATGGGGGGGACAAAAAGAGGAGAGGGGAGGCGGGGGGGATGCAGGGAGCGTGGGGAGGGCCCTGCAGGGAGGACCAGGAGGGGGGAGCCGGGGGCGGCGGGAAGTGAGGGGACGCTGGGGGTGCGGGGGGGGACACGGGGTGGTGGCTGCCCCGAGGCTGGGGGGTGGTGGCACCCGTCCCCTGCCACACAGGAGCCGGCACTGCTCTCACGCCTCTTTATTCCACCCACACGTCCTTCTCTGCCCCGGCCCGGGGGGGGGTCCCCGGGGGGGGGCTCTACAGCAGCGTGGCCAGCTCGAAGCGCTCGGCGCAGCACCCGCGGGGGCCCAGGCGCTGCCGCCGCTGCTGGGCCACCTCCCCGCGGCGCCGGGACACCGGCAGCTCCGGGCGAAGGGCCGTGCCGCGTTCCGGGGGGCCGCCCGCCGCCGCCAACGCCTCCGCCGACACCGAGCTCACCGGGGAGGAGCCGCCGCCGGGCTCTGCGGGGAGACAGGCACCGTCCGGCCCGGCTGCGTCACCCACCCGCGGGGATGCGGGTGCCAAAGGGCTCTGACCCCCAATGGCATCACCCTGGGAAAGGTGGGGGACAGCCCCGTGGGACCGCGACGGTCGGGGGGTCCGGGGGTGCCACACTCACTCTGCCGCTCGAGGTCGCGCAGGGCGATGGTGGAGATGGGCCGTGCCGGGTCCCCGCTGCGGTAGAGCTGCAGCGCCTCGAGGATGTCTGACTCCAGGGCGAACTCCGCGTCCCACTCGTAGTTCTCGTCCACCGAGGTGTTCCTCCTGCGGGGGTGGGTGTCAGGACCGTCCCCACAGGGGCACCCCGAGGGACGCGGGGACACGGGTGGGAAGCAGGCAGCGGGGTATGCGGGCAGGCGAGGATGCTGCGGGGAGAGCCGGGGTGGTCCCCAGGGGCAGGGATGGTGGGGACCCCATAGCGGGGTGACCCCAGGGAGCAGTGGCCGGGGTGACGCAGGGGCTGGGAGGCAGCGGGGTGGCTCCATGCCAGGACACCCTGGCCAAGCCCCATGAGACAAGCTGGGAGCTGCCCTGGCATGAGCCGGCTCGTCCCCGGCGTCCTACCTGTGGCTCACCTTTTTCCGGTGCTGCGGATGGCTGGATCCATCCTCGCCCTGCCCTCCTCCGCCGCCGAGCCTCCGCTGTGCCAGCTGCCCCCGTCCCCGGGGCGTGTGCCCAGGCAGTTGGCCCCCAGGGACGGTGCCAGCGAGGGGGGCCGCAGGAAGGAGGCGCTGCCCCGGCCGCTGCTCTGGCTGGTCAAACTGCCCCGTGGCAGCTTCTCCAGGGGGACAGTATCCGGCATCCTGCCCGGTGCCCAGCTGGGCTCTGCGGTGCCCAGGGAGGGCATGGGCTCAGTCCTGCTGCTGCCGTCGGGGAAGGGGTGAGCTGGCGGGGTGGGGGGCTGCAGTCTGGCCCCGGGGCTGGGGGAGCCGGGCCAGGCAGCGGTGCCGGGCAGCGAGGCCTTGGCAGGACCCACCGGCAGCCTGGGGGGCTTGAGGAGAGCGGCGGCTGGGGGGGAGGTGGCGTTGGCACATGTGTCAATGCAGTCTGGGCACAGCGTCGACCCCGCGCGCTGCAGGGAGCCCCCAGCCCCCGGTGGGGCGGGCGGTGGGCTATCGGCGGGCTCTGGCTGGCCGCTGGCATGGCTGGGCTCAGCCGGCTCCTCCGGGGGTGGCCAGTCGCCGTCGACGCACATCTCCTTGAAGAAGGGCAGGCTCAGGTACTGGAGGATCCCGCTCTGGGCCGGGGGTCCAGCCGGCGGCCGACTGGACCCCAGGCTGGGGCTGGGGGAAGCCGGGGGGCCAAGGGGCGGCCGGGGGGAGCCCTCGAGGGGCAGCGAGTCCCACAGGGCACTGGCGGTGCTCTGGCAGGGTCCGGCGCTGCCAGGGCTGTCGCGCAGCTCCTCCACGGTGCTGTAAGGCAGAGTGGCGGCGGAGGTCACAGGGCTGATGTTGATGATGCACAGTGCCGCAGCCTCGTCCACGGGGCTGCTGCTGCCGTAGCCAAAGTAGCGGCCCTGGCGGTAGCCGGTGGCCCGGGCTCCCCGGCGGGACTGCCCCGCGGGCCGGGGGCGCAGCGAGACCCCCTTGCGCCAGACGGGCTCCTCCTCCTCAGGCAGCTGCAGGTAGGGCTCGGGCTGCGGCCCCGGGGGGTTGCGCTGGGGGTACAGCTCCGGCTCGGCATAGGGCAGCGCCCCAAAGCTGCTCTCCTGCGGCTGCGTGTCGGTCTCTACCACGAAGCGTCCGTCGGGGCCACGGCAGATGCGCTCCAGGGGCACATGCTCCCCGACGTGGCTCTCGTACATGGCGTACCGGGAGCCGGCCCCGGCAATGCTGAGACCCAGGCTGGTGCCGGCCTTCTCGCCCCACAGCAGCGTCCGGCGCAGGCTCTGGTATGGAGATGGCTGCAGCTTCAGCTTCACAGTGCTGTCTGGGCTACCAGAGCCACGAGAATTGCTGTAAGGAAGAAGGGAGCCGCTGCAGCACCCGCTCCAGGCTCGTCTGGCTGCCCCCCCCCGTGCGGGGAGACCTTGTTCCAGGAACCTGGCAGCAGGGACCGTGACCCTGCACCGCTGCTGCGGGCTTGACCGACCCGCTCCTGCGCTCTCTGATCCCTTCTTCAGCCAAAACTCCCCAGGGGAGCCCTACCCCACAGCACACCCTGACCTAGCACCCTGCTCCTCATGCCCTGGCCGGCAGCAGGGGCGACTGCCGCCTGGCCTGGCCCTCTGCCCCCAGCCAGCAGCGAGCGAGTGATGGGGAGCGCAGCGCGACAGGGAGGGAGCGGGACGGGGAGGGAGGGAGCGTGGCATGGCGTGACTTACTGTGGAGGTGGAAGCTTCTTGCTGTGGGAGAAGACGAGTGGTGGATCTGGAAGGTCATGAGAACACAAGGGGATCACACAGCGAGCAACACAAAGTGATGATGAGGAGACGGCAGCACCCACTCAGCCCTACTACCACCCCTGGTGAGCCCCCCCCACCCTGGGCTGGCCTGTCCCCTCCCTGGGTACCACGCTCTGCCCACAGCGCTTCGAGCTCGCCGGGAGCCCTGGGATCCATAACCTGTGCCCGGCCAGCTGGCTCCTACCTTGCCTTCGCTTCTGGATGCGTGCGGCACGCCGGCGGTTCATGATGCAGGCAGCCATGGTGCTGAAGATGACAGCCACGCTGAGGAAGCAGATCCCCCCGATGACTCCAGCCAGCACCGGCTGCGGCAGGAGCTCCGGCAGCTGGGTGCGAGACGGATACACTTCCATGCCTGGGCCAGACAGGAGACACCAGAGGCTCAGTTACCCACGGAACGTGCCAGCACAGCCTCCCTCACGTCACCAGCACCACAGGGATAAAATGGCAAAGCCTCAGCTCTCGCCCCTTGGGGCTGCTCTGCCTTTGGGCAGACCCGTGCTCTCTGCCATGCCAGGAGCAGGGATGCTCTGCGCAGAACTCTCCTGCTACCTGATCTGCGAGACCAAAGTCACGCCAGATCCGCATGTGGAGATGGGTGCTCCCACGGCGCTAGCTTTGGGGGCCCTGCTCTGGGTGCTGCGTCCACCGGTCTAGCAGCAGGGACGCTTGGGGGTGGGAGCCGCGTGAAGGGCTTTCTGTTTGGGAAGATCCTAGACCCCATCGGGCACTTTACACCTCTGGTTTCTGTCCCCAGGGTAGGAAGAGCAAGTGGGTGGCTGCCCAGGCCATACCTGCTGTGGAGACGTTCACCGTGTTGCTGGGATCGCTGATGTAGCTGCCAGCAAAGGCCACCAGTCGGAACTCGTAGAAGGCGTCCTGGGGGAGCAAAGGGCAATTAGCCTTGTTGGCAGGGGGGCCAGCCAAGCCTCAGCCCACATGGCTGCAGAGCCGAGTGGCTCTGCGGCATCACCAGACACCCCAGCTCTGGGTAGCAGCGACACAGGACATCTGACCCCCTCACCTGCTGTGTCCCCCCCCACGCCCCCCCCCCCCCCTCGAGCTGCCCCACAGCCAGGGAGCACCTGGTAAGATTCCCACCTTGATGAGTCCTGGCACCAGGACCTGGGTCGTCGTGCTGGGGATGGAGCGGTCCAGCACCTCCCAGCCGCCCTTGTCCTGGCGCAGCTCCAGCGCGTAGCCGCTCAGCGCCACCGAGAACTGCGCCGGAGGCTCCCACTGCAGCAGAACCCCACGCACAGTCTCGTTGGCAGTCAGAGCCTGCGGCGGGGACAGGAAGATGCGCACGGTCATGGCCGGTGGCTCTGGAGGCACTGTGGTCACTGGGAAGCCTGAGGAGAAAGGGGATGCTGGTGTGGGAGCTGATGCGGGGGGACAGCAGGGCAGAAACAGGAGCCTCCCATGCGCTTGAGGGCTCTGGTGGGACGAGGGCTGCTTTGGGGAGCACATGGGCCCCCTCTTACCCCGGGGCACGGAGGTGACGATCTGGCTGAAGGGGCCGCTGCCCAGCTTGTTCTGGGCCAGGACGCTGAACTGGTAGCTCATGTCTGGCTGCAGATTCTCCACCAAGAGGTGCTGAGCCCCCACCGGCACAGAGAGCGACACCCAGTCATGATGGGCCCGGGGCGGGTGCTTCACCCTGAGGAGATGTGGGACCCGTGAGTCCAGAGCTGAGGGCCGCAGGTGGGGTGGAGGGGGTATGGGACACCAGACCCTGCCTGCCGGGACTCACAGCGGTGTGTACCAGACGCTGAACCTCTGGAAATAACCCCCGTCAAACCCTGGCTCCCAGGAGATGTTGGCTGCCAGCAGGAGCGGGAGCACAGAGACATTAGTGACAGCGTGAGGACTGGTACCTGGCAGGGGAAGCAGAGAGAAGACCTATCAGGCCAGGCAGCTCAGACAACGGTTGTGCAGTGGCATTTCCATCCCTTCCAGCGCAGGCAGGGTGGTGTCGTGCACCCCAGCACCCACAGCATCTGGCCAGCAGGGACCAGCAACTCACCCAGCACATGAACGGAGGTGGCGGTGCTGACGCTGGCCACCTGGTTGGTGGCCGTGCACTCCCAGATCCCGTGCTGCTCCTTGACGAGCGGGCGGAAGATGAGGCTGCTGTTCCCATCTACCTGGGCACCGCTCTTCCCAGTGCTGCCCACCTGCACGTGAAGGCACAGACACACTGACGGTGGGCGACCACCCAGGGCTGGGACGGCCAACACGATCCACCACCCTGGGGCTGGTTTAGGAACCAAAAGGGCAGGATTTTGCCCTGGTTTCTTAGAGGGCAACACCAGCAAAGTGCCCTGAGCCCCTTACTCCCGCAGGAACCAGGAGAGATGTGACCATGTAGCATCATGGACACAGGGACTGCCCTATAGTGATGCCCCAGAAGCCAAAAGCGGCATCCGCCTCCCAGGAGGGCTCAGCTGGTTCCCCAGAGTGGTGGCTCCTACCTTCAGCCAGGTGATGGCTGGGGGGGGATCCCCATGGGCGGCGCAGGGGATCACCAGCTCCCGGCCCACCTCCTGGAAGTACTCCTCCTTGGGGCGCACCGTGAAGGCTGGGGGGTCCTGGAAGACAGGCATGCACGGTGTTGGGCTTGGTGGCAGGCGGGACGGGGTGCAGACCCGCAGCAGGGCAGGACCCCGGGCACGCAGCGCAGCCGGGCTGCTCGGCACAGCAGGGTGGGAGCAGCTTGGGCGAGGGGCTGGGACAGTGCGCCCACCCGCCCAGGCTCACCTTCAGCAAAACACGCGTGGGCTGGGACTCGCCAGCGGTGCCGTAGCTGTTGTACGGAGTACACGTGTACACTCCCAGCGCATCGTCGTTCCCCGTCGCAATGACGATGGAGCCGTCCGGTCTCATGGACCAGCCAGGGAGCTGGGAGAGGGGAGTGCGGGGTCAGGATGAGGGGCTCGGGGGGGTGGAAGGCAGGGGAGGGCACAAGCGGCGGTACCTTGTCCAGCTCCAGCGGGCGCCCGTCCCTTGTCCAGCTGACGGAGAGCAGAGGGGGGTTGGCCCTGGTGGGGCAGCGGATCACACCCTGCATCCCTTTGGGCAGGTGGGTCTCTGGGAGCATGGTGGTCACCTGCGCCGGATCTGCAAGGACAAACAGGGTGCCGGGGCCTGCGCGAGGGTGGCAGGGGTCCTTGTGGCAGGTGAAGGGGCACCCTCTTCCCACCACAGCCTGTGGGGACACCCCAGGCTGGCCCAGGAGAGCCTTTCTGTGAACAGAGCCAGTGACAGGGTAGCCTGGGCTCACGAGGGGCTGCGGGGCTCTTACACAGCACTGTGACGAAGGCCGAGGCAGAAGGTGGCTTCCACAGCCCGTTGCTGGGGATGCAGGTGTATTTGCCAGCATCGTCCGGGGTTGTTCGCTGGAGCAAGAGACTCCCGTCCACCAGGACGCGGACCCGAGCCTGGAGGTGGCTGCAAGGGAAGGGGCGGGCAGTGGTGAGTGGCGTGGCTGGGACCATCCCCACTGCCCTGGGATGAACGAACCCCCTCGCTACGCCTACAGCCAGCCCATCACCCTCAGATCCAAACTTCCCAGGGCCACAGCAGCTGCCGGCTCCCGCACCGCCAACAGGACCCTGCAGGCACCTTGGTGCCATCCCCGTCCTCGCCGTACCTGAGGTGGAAGACATTGCTGCTGCCCTGGAACCAGGTGTAGGTGAGGTTTCCCGGGTATGCCTCAGCCTGGCATGCCAGAAAGGCATCTTGAGAGATGTTGACGGTGACGTTCTGGGGTGGCACCACAATGACGGGTGGCCCTGAAGCGTGGGACAGAGGGGATGGTGAGGACAGAGAATGGCCTCAGCTGCTCCTAAAACCCGTCATACCTGCACTTGCCCCAAAACCCAACCCCTGTGATGTGGATCCCTCCGTGCCCTGCGGCAGCACCCAGTGGGGTGCCCACATGGCCAGGGCTGGGGAGCACCCGCTCTTACCCTGCACGAGCACCCGGGTGGTGTGGGTGATGGTGCCCTCCTTGCTGGAAGCATGGCAGGTGTAGGTGCCCGCACTGGCACGCTCCACGACGGCGATGCTCAGCGTCCCGTTCCTCACCTGCAATGGCACCGGGCACATGGCACGGCCACCAAGGGACAGGACACTCTCAGAAACACGGTGCTGTGGGCAGGGCCGGTGGCAGGAGGTGGGTGCCACTGCAGCGGGGACAGGCACCTGCTCTCCCGCCAAGCAGAGTCGCATTGCTCTGCACACCCGGTTGCCCCATGAGATCCTGGCCAAGGTAGGGGACGTGTCACGGCAGGGGTAACTTGGTGGTTTGCCATCCTCACCTGCACTGTGTCCCCACTCTGGACAGCCAGGTCACTCCTCTTCCAGATGACAACAGGCTGGGGGTTGCCGACAGCCGTGCAGGTAAGGCTCAGTGTGTCGCGGTCCCGCACCTCCACAAATGGAGGGGGCGTCTCCAGGAAGGTGGGGGGTGCTGTAAAGACAAGCCCAGACCCTCACCCCCAGGTCCTTGAAGACCAGTGGATCCAGTCCCAGCCCTGAGAGACCTTGGCTGCTGCTGGGGAGCGCAGCAGCTGAGGGTGGGATCAACCGGTACCGTTGACGGTGAGGTGGATCCAGGTGCCGTTCTGGAAGTCGGCGTCGGTGCTGTGCCGGTCGAGGAAGAGCACGCGGCACTCGTACCAGCCTTGGTCCTCAGCACGCAGGAGGTTGATGCGCAGTGAGGCGCCTTCCTCGATCCGTACGCGACCTGCACACCCAGAAGCAGCCATCACGGCCAGCGCTGCCGGCTCAGGGGCAGCCACGTCCCCAGGCCACCCGCCTCCCCAGGGCGCCTGCCCACACAGCACTCGCCCCCGCCACAGGCTCAGCGGCTTCCCCGGGGAGCAGGGCCGACTGCCCCACTTGGCAGCAGC
Organism: Pluvialis apricaria; assembly: GCA_017639485.1. Taxonomy (NCBI): domain Eukaryota; kingdom Metazoa; phylum Chordata; class Aves; order Charadriiformes; family Charadriidae; genus Pluvialis; species Pluvialis apricaria. The sequence continues at coordinate 3,358,584 of CM030033.1, forward strand.
AGGGTCTGCCTGCGAGGCTGGGCCACACTCGGGCTTCTTCTGCTTCAGCCGGCGCCGCAGGGGGCTGGGAACGGCCACGGGACAAAAGCCGGGGCAGCCATGCTGCGGCAGAGGTTGGTCACACTGACATTTAGCGCTACGCGTCCTGCTGCTGTTGGGGAAATGGGGGAGGACATGGCGGTGGGCTCTGCAACCCATCCCTGTGTAGGGTGGCCTCAGCAGGGGCCCCCCAGCCCCTGGCAAGGGGCCACTGTGCCCTGAGCATCGCTACCAGCAGCTGGGCAAGAGAGCTGGTCCCACCGCCCCCTCTGCCTCCCCCTCGAGCTGCCAGCCTGCCTGCAAAATCCCTCCCCGCACCATTCCCCTTTGCCTTTCAGGGACTGTTCCCCCGCAGCCTCGGCCGCCCTTTCCCGGGGGAGCCCCCCCGGCTGTCTCACCCTTAGGAGCCCTGCTAAGCCTCAGGCACCCCCGCACCATCCCCTCTCCCCGTGGCATGGAGGGGGGGGGCATCGGGCCGAACCCCTCGCCCGCCTTGCGGCAACAAGCGCTACAGACCCCTCGAGGGGCACGGCAGCAGGGGGCTCTCCCAGGCCGTGGGGACCTCGCCCCATGCAGGCAGCATCCCCGCGCTCCACGGCCTCTTTGATGAGGAGGAGGATAAGGGCGCAAAGCGACAGCGAGCACAGCTCTCTAATCCCCTGGGCTATTATCAGAGCCATAATCGGCTCAGGCGTGCAGCAGGCAATTGGCTCAGCCCCGGCCGGGGTGCACAGGCAGCGCACCCACTGCCTCGGCACCTCTGGGGCTACATGCCCCCGACCCCGCTGCAGGCACCCGCGGCCCAGAGCTGCTCCAGGGTGAGGATGAGGGTTTAGCCCCAGGCATGCCATTGCCCATGGTGGCTTTGCTCACAGCACACCACAGCAGGGCCACGTCGGTGAGAGCACCGCACGAAGCTCTTAGCAGCAGAGCCACCCACGATGCTCCCATCCACCTCCCAGAGCTCCCAGGAACAGCATCTTCCTGAAGCATTTCCAACAAAGCGAGTTTTGCCACCACCCCCCCACCCCATCAGCTCTACCTGTGAGGTCAGTGTCACAGCTGGTCCCCACGCGCTGCCCGAGCCACCAGAGCCCAGGCCGGGCACCGTGCGGGTGCTACCAGCAGCGGGAGGCTGCGTTCCTGCCAGACAAGCCTGGCGAGGAGGAGGAGTGGCGGGACCTGGGCAGGCTGGTTTGGGCACAGAGGTTAGGTGGCTGAGGGACACCGATCACATGCCGAGTGCCAGGGCCCCGCAGTCCTGAGCGAAGCCAGCACACAAACACATGCAAACCCTTTCCAACGGCGCCCGGAGCTTCTTCCAGCTGCTGCAGCCATTCGCCGCATCTCCCACCCCTCCTGCTTCTCCCCATGGCCTGCTCTAAGACTCCTGTCAGGAGATGCCGGGTACAGACCAACATATCAGGGACGTATCAGCATCCCTCACTCGGAGCATGAAGCAACACCCCAGGCAAACCTCAAACATGAGGGGAGCGGCAGGAGCAGCCAGAGGATGGGAGCCACAGCAAAAGACCCTTGGGGCAAGGGGTCCTCTCACCCCTAAGCCCATAGCCGTTCCCGTGCCGAGCCCCAGGATGCAGGGCAGCTCCAGGGAGCTCTGGGAAACCCCATCCCTGCCCGCAGCTGCCAGCTCACAGCCCCGGGAGCCGGGCAGGAGCAGCAGGCTCCTGAACAAAGGTCTCTTTGGAAGGGATCAGAGTGCCCTGGGGACAGCCCCCACCCTCCCCCTAATCCCCCGTGCTGGCCCCAGCTCCCTCCTCCTCCTCCACCACCCTGCCGATAACAAAACTGCTGCTGCCCTCCGGACCAGCATCCCCCAGTGCCTGGCAACCGTCATTCAGAGGGACACAAAGGGGGCTGCAGCCCCAGCCGCTGCGCTTGTCGCTGGGAATGGGGTGCCCGAGTAGGCGGCCAGGCCAGGGACCACCGGCCCCACTCCAGGCCAGCTGATGGCAGGGGACAGTGGACCATGACACCGTGGGGAATGGTGGCACCTGTGAGAGAGCTGACCCCATTCCCCCAAGCAACCCAGGGGCTCTCACGGAGGTGGCTGTGGCCACCCAGTCCCCAGGATGCCCCGAATTTGCCCCATGAGGGATGTGGGTGACAGCAGGGGCTCCCCAGCTCCTGGGTGACACCTGATGTGCTCTGCCTGCGAAGGGCTGGAAGGAGAGGCTGCCCTTGCCCTTACTCTGCGGCCCCTTCCCTCCATCCCTTCCCAGCCCCCACAGAGGATTGAAAACAAGCCGCCCCGCTGCCATGGTGACAGCCGCCAGCCCCCCTGCCCACCCACCTCGCCCTCATTACAGCCACCAGTGCCCTTCCCCCAGCGCGTCCCCCCAGCGCTGATCCCGAGCAGCCCCCAGGGCCACGCTGGCAGCGGGGACAAGGGCAGAGCCGGAGGCAGCGCAGGCAGGAGCGGGCAGGGCGCTGCCAGGCACCTTCTGGGTAACCGGAGCTCCTGCCGACGAGGGGCCCCGTAACGCCGGGCTCAGGTAACAGGGGCCCGGCCCCAACCTCCAGGGAAAGCAGGTGCCTTGTCGTCACCAGAGGGTTTGTTGTCACCGCCGGTCCCACGGAGCCAGCTCAGGGCTGGCCACGAAGCGATGGTGTTCCCTGGCACGGGTTGGCAGGGGGCAGAGCTGAAGCGTACCCCAAAATCGGTCTCCTGCGCAGCCCGGGAAGAGGCACCAGGAGAGGGGTCGGTTCACACCTCAGCCTGATGCATGTTTTTTAGGCAAAGGCTGGTTTCGGCAGCGGGTGCAGGCTCCTAACCAAGGCACGATCCGGCGCTCCAGCCCTCCCTATCCCATCCTGTGGGAGGATTTCGGTGCATGGCTGCCACAGGCTGTCGGGGCTGGGCTCAGCCCAAAGCGCCGGCCAGCTGCCAGCCCTTCCCCTCCTCCCCAGTCCTCCCCATCCTCCCAGGATGCTCCCGTTGTCTTCACCTCCGTGCTCACAGGGATCCCTCTCACAGGGATCCCTCAAGGTCTGCCACTGCCTCGCTTTAAATATCCCGTAAAGAGAATATCCCCCTCCCACGCTGCAGACCTTCCCCAGCACAGCTTTGCTCCAAATCCCAGCCAGCCCAGCACCACCAATTAGTGGCTTCACCAAAATCCCCTCCCCAGGCTCAACCTCCAAGCGACCCGCATGGGCCGAGGCAGCAGTATGGCAGTGCCCAGGGGTCCGCAGCCCCCGGCACAGGGCATTCCGCTGTCACCAGCCCCCGTCCAGCGCAGCAGACAGGACGGGAGAGCCAGTGCAGTGTGGCAGGCAGTGCCACGACGCCACAGCCCGGCTGTGGGCACTCAGCTGTCCCCGTTCCCAAGCAAGCGGTGCTGGGGGAGGCCTCGGCAGCCAGATGCCACAGTGACAGGAGCGATAGCCAGTGTGATGGGAGCCTTGCGCCTGGGGAGCTTCTCTTACCCTCTGTCCCAGAGAGGATCCCTCCCGCAGCCGAGCTGGGCCAGGGGCTGCATACCCCCCGTGAGCTGGGTATCCTCATCCCCTGTGCCTCCTACTCCAGCCATCCCTGGAGCTGCTGTGCAAGGAGGGGACTGTGCCCTGCCGTGGGGACCTCCCCGGCACCACGACATCCCCTCCTGCTGCCCAGGGCCGGAGGGAGAGCCCTGCGCTTCCTCACTGCCCCGGGAGCGTGATTAATGTGGTCTGACAGCACCAGCCCTCGGCTGGGGCCCAGCCAAGGAGAGTGGGGATGCAGGACACCGGGGACAGCCCGGCCGGCCTCGTGTGCTGCCCCGGGCCGGTGCCGGTGGGCCCCCCGGCACCGCATAACCGCCCCAGCCGCGGGACTTACCGATGTACTCCGGGTCCACCCGCGGCGAGTAGAGCCCGAACTTGATGAAGATGGGGAGGACGAAGCCGAAGCGGACCCACTCGATCACGTAGAGGGGGGGGACGGGCCTCGTGGGCGTCCAGGAGGTCGCAGCCCAGCACCGTGCTCTCCCCGACTCGCCCCACCACGGCCCGGGACTCGCTCTGGCCGCTGCCTGCCGGGACCAAGGCGGGAGGGGCCAGTCCCGCAGCGGGACGGGACCCTGCCGCCCCCCACGAGCCCCCCCAGCCCACCCACCCCTTCCCGGCCGGCGGCACCGGCCGCCCCCGGCCCCGCGGCGGCGGCACCACGTGCGCTGTCCCGGCCGCCACCCCCGTCCCGGGGGCTCGGCACCGGCCAGACCGGCCCCGCCGGCAGCGCGCCCGCTCCCGCCCCGGCCCCGGGCTCCCGCCCCGCCTCGGCCCCTCCGCCACGGGCGGGACGGCGGCCCCTTACCCTCAGCGCCGGAGCCGGCGAGCAGGCTGAGGACGGCGGCGCGCAGCCACCACCGCATAGCCCAGGTCCCCCCCCTCAGGCGGCCCCGGCGGGACGGGGTGGGCGGGTGGCCGAGCGCCGGCGGGTCACTGGGGGCCGGCGCCTCAGGACCGGCGGACCGGCGGGCTCCGCCACGCTGCCCACGGCGCACCAGCCCCGGGCGGGGGGCGCTGGCGGCTCCGCGTTCCCCCGCTCCTCATGCCCGTCCCACCAAGACTCCGATCCGATCCGCTCCGGCCGCCGCCGCCGGGCGGCCGCAAACAAACCCGCGGCGCCAGGAGGGGCCGCCCCCGGGCCCCGCCCCGCGCCGCCCGTTGCCCCGGGGACAGCCAATCGGGAGCGCGGCGCCGGCGCCCCCTCCGAGACAGCCAATGGCCAAGCGGGACGGTGGGAGCCGCGAGGGCTGCTGGGAGTTGTAGTTCCGGCGGGAGGGGAGGGGAAACCCGGGTGGGGCGGGCACGCGGGTGGGACACCGCCGCCGGCGACGGTGCGCGAGACACCCGTGAGACACGGGCACGGGCCGCGCGTGTGACACTGGTGTTGTCACCAGGTGTGCAGCCACGTGTGTCACCCCGGTGTGCGCGCACGACGCCTGGCTGGGCCCACTGGCAACGCATGGCGCCCACTCGGGGCTGCCACAGGCTGGGCCCCGCTGCGCCCAGCCGAGCTGAGCCCTTCCCGCCACACCGCACCACAGCGTACCGTGCCAAGCCATGCCATGCGACGCCGAGCTGTGCCATGACACCGCGCACGGCCCCACGGCCAGGCGGCAGCGCACGTGTGGGCACAGGGCACACCCGTGACCGCCGTCGTGCCAGGGGTCCCCACCTGCCCTTCCCCACCTCAGCCGTCTCCTCTCTAATCCCATCCTAAATGCGTCCCTGGCGCGGGGACGGCCACCGGCACAGTGTCCCCATCCCACCGGGCTGAGCCGGAGCTGGGCCGCCCGCCAGGCTGGGGGCTCTGGGAAGCCTTCTGGGACAGGGGCAGACCAGGCAGGGGACGTCCCCCACGTCCTGTTGCCATGACAGAGCCCAGCATCGAGGGCAGAGCGTGGCCATGCCAGACTGCGTGTGCCATGCCGGGTCCTGCTCTGTGGCACTGCCGAGTCCCAGGAGCAGCTCTGAGTGCTGGGTCAGGGATGCTGGGGCAAGGCCCCCCATCCTGGCCCCCCCCCTTCCCTGGGGCAGGGGGGTCTTGCGGTCCCCCCCGTGGGCCCGGCCTGGCCCGGCCCCCTGAGCCTGGGAGACTATTAAGGACAGAGCTAAAGAAAGAGGAGTTAAAGTAAATAATTCTGCTGTTAAGCTGCTTTCCTGCATCTCACGGGCCCATGTGAGTCCTGCGGCTCCCGCAGGCTTAGGCACTGCGGCTGGATGGTGCTGCCCCGTCCCCATCGTCCCCGTCATCCCCATCCCCGTCTTCCCTGTCCCCTCGTGCAGGTCTGCCCCCCCCCCCCGCCCCGAGCCACTCGTGCTGCAGGCAAGGGGTGCAGGCAGTCGATCACCCCCCCGAACAGCCCCATGTCGCTGTGTGGTGTCACAGACCACCGAAGCCACGTCATCGCTCATGGGACATGGGTGCTTCCTGCATCCACACTGGGGAAGGGCCACAGGGCACCGGGCAGAGCCAGGGGCTGCTTTCTACCCCTGGCTTTTTGAGGTGCCGTGCACCCCACAATGGAGACATCCCCCCCAGTCACCTCCTCTGTCCCTGCCCATCCCACCGCAGGCCCTGCCGGAGGAGCCAGGTCCAGCAGAGGGGGACACCAGGGTGCTACAGCCACACCAAGACAGTCAGTCACCTCCAGCCACGGCTCTGAGCATGGCACAGCCATTTTGTCAGTGGTGCCCAGTGCAACCACCCTGATGCTGCGTTCCCAAGGGAAGACAACGACATTTTGGGGTTTCACAACAATGTTTTGGGCCGTGGAGCTGCCTGGTGGAGGCCATGGCCACACCAGCCTGGGGCACAGACATAGCACTCGTGTCCAGTGAGCACCAAGCACTCCTGGCCATGTACTGCATGTCCGGGAATGTGGACGGTGACACTTCTTGCACTTAGGATTTAAATGCCACCAAGGTTAGGAGCAGCTGAGAAGAGATTTCCAGGATTGGACTTTTGGACAGAGATGCCTAAATTCCGTCTAAGCTTCACTTTAAGCATCAATGTCCCGGGCCGGCCCCCATGCACTGACGTGGCTGCCACCCTCCACATGGCGTCACCGCTTTGGCGGGCAACCAGCTCCAGGGCCCGCCTGCTGGTGCCCGAAGCAGAGCTGCTCGTGCTCCCCAAGAGCCGAGGCCAGGCAAAGACCCAAGAGCCAGGACCCCACAGCCCGGGGTGTGGCTGCCGACCGAGCTGGGTGGCGCAGCGGGGTGGCAGGGAGCGCGGCAGAGCTGCGAGCGTGTGTGCTGCCCCCGATTCCCCACACAGAGACCCGGAGAGAAGCGACATAAGAGTCCTTTAATGCAGGAGTGGACGGACAGCAGCACTTCGGGGTGACCGTCCCCATTGAACCCGTCCAGCGCATGCTGCCCTGGGGAGTTAGTTGTGCTCACACCTCCGCGTTGTCCTCTCCAGCGCTGTGGTGGGGCAGATATCGTTGGCAAGCTGGCCTTGGGGACCTGTAGCTCCCCTGCCGCTTGCTGTGCCCGACATGCCACCGGCCGTGGGCCCAGCACAGCACAGGGAGCCCCTCCAGGGAAGGGAGTGACATAGAGACAGGACTCCCCGCTGCAGGGCTGCACCTACCAAATGCGCTGGCAGAACTGGATCACGGCTTGCTCCTGCTCCCGCGTCTCGATGGAGCCGGGCCGCAGCCGCCGGACCTCCCGGATGGCGGCGTCGCCACTCATCTTCTGTGCCTTCGCCAGGTAGCAGGCCAGCATGGTGCCCGTCCGGCCACGTCCCAGCATGCAGTGCACCGCCACAGCCTGGCCAGCAGTGCCACACCGTCAGCTGGCATCGTCATGGAGGGATGCAGGTGTCCCCGCTGCAGTCCCCCCACGCTCCCCAGCATCACCCCTTGGTGTTACAGACGCTGCCCCCCATGGCATTACCCATCGGTGTAACCTCTCCCTGGGTGCCACCTCCTCCTTCCCGCAGTGTCACCCCCTGCGGTGTCACCCCGGTGTGACGTGCCCCCTGCCGTACCTCGCCATGGGCATTGGCCTCCTCCACCAGCTGCAGGAAGCTCTGGATCTGCCCGGGCGTTGGGGGGGGTGAAGTCGGGCACGCAAAGCCGGTGGAGCCGGACGGCGGGGCAGCAGCCATGGTGCGGGGGCGCCCGCTCCGACAGCGACACCAGGTGCCGCACGCCCTGGCTCAGCAGGAACCGGTAGTGCCCCGGCTCCCGCGGCATGGCCAGCCCCGCCAGCCGCCCCTCTGCTACCCACGAGAAGTTGGGGGGCTCAGACGCACCCATCGCCTGCGGGGACCAGCACCGTGGGGCTGTGCCACCACGTTCCCTGGGGACAGGGCTGCTCTGGGGACCCCGGCAGGGCCAAACCCCTGGGAGACAGTTCAGGCCCCCCAGGACCCCCCCAGTTCAGGCCCCCCAGCAGACCACGGCCAAGATTCCCCGGGACCCCCAGGTCGGGACCTGTGGCCAGCCCTGTCACCCCCAGTTCAGGCCCCGTGGCACCCCCAGTACCACCCCTCTGGCAGACCATGCCCAGGCCCCCCGGGACCCCCCTGCCAGGCCCCCGAATGACCATGCCCGGACCGCCCCCCCGAGACTCCCAGCCATGTCCCTGCGACCCCCAGTTCCGTCCCCCGAGAGCCCCGGGCCCGTCCCCCCGGCCAGGCCCGGGCCCTCTCCGGCAGCCCCGCACCGGCCGCAGCCCCGCGTAGGCCGCACCGCCCGGGCCGGGCCCCCGCGGGCTGCCCCGAGCGGGGCCCCGCACCGGCCCGGCCGATCCCCGCAGGCCGCCCCCGGCGGGCCCGGCCTCCCCCCGACCCCCGTACCGGGGAGGCCGCGCGGCGGCGGAGCGGAGCGGGCCCGGGCAGCGCCTGCAGGGAGAGGGAGCGGCGGCGCGGGCGGGCGGGGCCCGGCAGCCACCGGCGGGGCCGCGCCGGCCGCCGGGACACGGGGCTGCCCCGCGCCGGGCTCCTACCGGGGCTCCGGGACCGCCTCCCCCGGGGGGCTCCGGGACTGTCCCCCCACGGCGGCACCGGGACCGACCACCCACCGGGGGCTCCGGGACTGCCTCCCCCGGGGGCACCGGGACTGCTCCTCCCCGGGGGCTCCGGGACTGCACCTACCGGGGCTCCGGGACTGACCACCCCTGGGGGCTCCGGGACTGCCTCCCCCGGCGGCACCGGGACTGTCCTCCCACCGGGAGCACCACCACCCCGGGGGGCACCGGGACCATCCCCCCCGGGGGCTCCAGGACACAGGGCTGCCCCTCCCGGCCCCGGCCGCCGCCCCGTGCACCGGGGCTGTCGGGAGTGTACATCCCCCATCGCTGGGCAAGGGGGTGCCCCCTCTCTGTCCCCCCACTCCTCCCTGGCCCCGGTGTCCCCGGTGTCTCCAGTGTCCCTGGCACAGGAGCAGGAGCCCCTTCCCCTGGCTCGTCCCCCTTCCTCCTCTCCTGCCGACCCGCGCCTAATGAGTTTTCTGAGCCTGGATTAATTACCTGAGCCACGCTGAGCTTTGGTCTGCTTCAATTTGCCCGGCAAAGACCATTGCTGCTTTTCAAACCCATTTCTTCATTTATGTGAAGCCGGGTGGATTTGGGAAGGGTTACACAGCAGGGAAGGAGAGGGGGGAACACACAGCTCACCCCGCGCTTGCTGGCCACCGTGAGCAAGAGCGCAGGAGCGCACCAGCCCCATGCGGGACCTCAGGGCTTCAGGTACACCTCTCCCACCGTCTTGTAGGGGAAGTTTCTCCAGCCGAAGATAGGGGCTTTGTTGGGGCTGTTCTGCATGGCCACAACCACCCCCGAGGTGGAGATCCCCGCGTCCCACATGTACACAGAGCACATTTCTCCCACGAAGGACTGCTGGGTGTCAAAGCCACCCCTGAAGACGTCGTGCTCCTGTCCCAGCAGGATGGCCACCTCTGCCCCCACCATGTGGCCCCTCTGCAGCCCCTTGCGGGGCAAGGGCTTCCTGTTGAGCCAAAACTCAGCGATGCCGGTGCACTCCAGGCTGGTGCAGACGTTCTCACTCGCCATGATGGCCTCGGGGACACGGAAGGTGACGAACTTGCCCCCCACATATACTTGTGGGTACTTGCTGGGCTTGGGCTTGAAGAGGAGGATCTCATTGTCCTGCACCTTGGTGGCGTAGGAGAAGAGGCTGTGAGGCCGGGTCAGGTCGGTGTAGGACTGCAGGCACACGGTGAAGTTCTGCAGCGGCTGCTCCGGCTTTGCCCTCACCAGCATGTGGGAGTCTTTGGTCTCTGGGGGAAACACGAACGCTTCCTTCACCAGGTCTGGGAGAGGCGAGAAAGAGGTGGCTGCTCCTGCCACGGAGAAGGCATCCAGCCAAGTCCCCCAGGGGGGAACAGGGTTGCTGCATGCCAGCGAGGAGGCCACCACCAACCTGGAGGTGGCTTCCAGCATCAGACCCAGAGGTGGCTTCCGCCACCAAGAGCAGCCACACATGGGCTGTGATATGTGGTGGCATGGGCACGGGGTGGTGAGGACAAGCTGCGGGAAGGAGGGGAAGAGCCCTTGTCCCCAGCCATCACCTTGGTCCCCTCCCGACCGTCTAGCCACAGGTTGTAGGTGGCCACAGGGAGCTGGTGGCCGTGCAGATGTAAGTGCCCTGGTGGGTCTTGTTGAAGGAGGTGAAGCGGACAACATTGTCAGGGCCTTTCTGCAGGGGGTCGCGGCTTCCTTCCTTCTCCCACAGGAACTGCCGGGGGCTGAGCTGGGCTGGGTGTCACTCAGGCGGGGGGGACGGACGCTCTGGGGTGGCCATGCCATGGGGTGGGAGGACATGGAGGGACCATGGTGCTCCCTCCCCAGCCCCTTCTTCTCCCACTGCCCACAGGGCTGGGGATGCTGGAGCTGCCTGCCACACACTGGTGCTGTGCCAGAGGCCGTGGGAGGGTGGGGAGCCCCTTACCCGCAGTCCCCCATGACTTCGCAGGAGAGCATCAGCTGGTGGTACATGGTGGGTGCCGGCGGGTGAGCCTGGATCTGGGCCATCACTTTTTCTGCAGCACCCAGAGGGGAGGGCCAGGATGGGCGGGGGGGTCTCCCTGTCCCCCACCCCCCACCCCTGGGGCTGGGCTGTACCAGGCTGTGGGAGCCCCATGTCCCCGCTGCCGCCTCCGCCGCAGCCCTTCGTGGTGCCCGGTGTCCCCCGCACTGCTGTCCCTGCTGTGTCGCTCAGGGTCTCCTTTTTAGGCTCCTGCTACAGTGCCATTGCATCTCTTCCTCCCACCCCTGCTGCATTCACAGTGCCCACTGCACCCCTCACTGCGCACACTGTACCCTCACCGCACCCTCACTGCGCCCACTGCACCCCTCGCTGTGCTCACTGCTCCCTTGCTGCAGTGCTCAGGGTGCCCCACTGCTCCTCACTGCCACCACTGCTGCATGTCCCCCTACACCCGCTGCTCTCCACTGCAGCTTCTCCTCTCCCAGTGGGACCTGGAGGGCATCCCAGCGCAGCCCCTCGGTCCCTACCTCGGGGAGCAGCAAGGCTGCAGAGCACCGCAAGGGCGAGGAGGCAGAGCCACAGCTGCCCCATGGGCACTGCTGAGCCTGGCTGCTGGCACCTCTGCGGTGACGGGGAACTGCAGAGCCACCGTGCTGTGACCCCGGGGCTGCTCAGGCTCTGTGCCAGGGTGATGTTTGCCCATGACCTTCATCCCCATGTGCCTTGGGAAAACGACCCACGGGGCTTTTTGGCGACCTGCTGAGGGGCCCGGGCCAGTTTGCCTGCCCCAGACCCTTCAGACCCAGCAGGATGGCAGGGAGCCCGGGGACAGTGGGTGTGCATGGGGACAGGTCCCACATCACCAAGGGCTCACGCCAAGCCCCTGCCTGCCTGCCCCTCGTCATTTCTGTCATTTCATGTGTGCTTGGGCAGCACTGGAGCCGGTGGATCCACGTCCTGCCCATGTGGGAGCTGGCTGCTGAGCAGCTTGGGGGGGGGCGTGGGGAAGGGAAAGGGTGCCCCAGCTATCGGTGAGGGATTGGTGGTGGGTGCTGGCACTCAGGGGACCCTGCCAGGCTGAGTGATTCCCCCAGCCCTCCCCACCTCCATCTGAGCCCCATCCCCACAGGAGCTCCTCGGCTGGAGCACGTAGACGGCACCTTCTTCTTGGTGGGTTGCAGAGGCGAAGGGGTGATGGGGACAGGGAGGGGAGAGCAGGAGCTGAGGCAACCCCAGCTCCGGACCTGGCTGGCTCTCACAGCCCCAGCGCCTCCCGGAGCCGGGGTTTCACCACCACATCTCCTTTCACCTCGTAGCTCAGGCTCTTCCAGGCCAGGATGGCGGGTGGCAAGCGCAGGGACTGGTAGGCAGCTCGCATCTTGTCCGGGGACAGCCCCATGTCCCACAGGTAGACGTCGGCCAGCTCGCCCGAGAAGGAGTTGTAGACATCGAAGCCGCCCCCAAAGGCGTCCTGCTCCTGCCCCAGCAGGATGGCCGCCTCCGCCCCCACCGTGTGGCCCCTCTGCAGCCCCTTGCGGGGCCAGGGCTTCCCATTGAGCCAAAACTCAGCAATGCCAGTGCTGGACTCCCAGCTGGCGCAGACGTGCTCCCAATCCCCGCGGCCCTCAGGGACACGGAAGGTGACGAACTTGCCCCCCACGTAGAGGCGATACTCGCTGGGCTTGGGCTTGAAGAGGAGGATCTCATTGTCCTGCGCCTTGGTGGCGTAGGAGAAGAGGCTGTGGGGCCGGGTCAGGTCGGTGTAGGACCGCAGGCACACAGTGAAGTTCTGCAGCGGCTGTTCGAGGTTGGCCCTCAGCACCACATAGGCATCGCTGGGGTCATTCCGGAAGACAAACACCTTTCGGTACAGGTCTGGGGGACAAGAGAGGGGATGTGGTGGGAGGTTGGGGTGTCCTGCAGTCCCCTCCAACTGCCTCTGAGCCTTCATCTGTCTCCCCTGGGTAACTCCGCGTCCCTGACCGTCCCCTCTGCTGACCCCAGCCTTGCTCCAGCATCTTCCAGCCCCGCTGGAGGCTCTGAGCACTGCTGCCATGTGTCCGTGCCAACCCCCCCCCCCCCAGACCTGCCCTGCCCCATGCTGCTCCTGTCCCCCAGTGTCACCCTTACCTTCCTGGGCCACGATCCCCGAGAGCCCGACCAGGATGGCAAGCCAGAGTTGCAGCTGGCCCATGGTCCCAGACACTGCGGTCGGTGCCAGGAGAGGAGCTGCCTTGGTGTGGGGCTGCTGCTCGCCGGGTTTATGGGCTGGAGGGTGGGAGGGAAGCTGCGTCCCCCCAATCCCGTCCCCAGCAGCCTGCCATGCCTGGGAGGAGCAATTTCATGCTGTGCCGCAAGACCCGGGGTCACCCGCCTGCACGGGGCTCCCCTTGGAGCTGTGCCCCGAGCGCGTGCCCACCCGGGCGGTGGGGGCACCTCGGCCGCGTGGCTTCACCTCGGTCCTCTCCTCTCACTCCCCGGGGCAAACCCCGTGTGGGAGTGACCCGGTTTCACCCCGGCTCGTCCAAGAGGCACAGGGGAAGCTGCCTTTGGCCCCCTTGCCCCGACCCACGGCTCCCGGGCACGTCCCCAGGCTCTGCTCGCCCGGTCCTGGCCAAAGGGATGGAGCGCAAAGCCGGAGCCCTGGGCACCAGGTGGCAGAAGAAACTGCAGTAAAGCCGAGCGGCCGAGGGGCCGGTGTCCTCGAGGGTGTCTGTGGTCTGGGCATCCTCTGAGGGCCTCTGTGCGTCCTCCTGCAAGCGGATGGGGCCGGAGCAGAGCGCTGTGCCCCCCGCCCTGGTGCAGCCTGGTTGGGCAGGAGGAGGATTTCATCTGCTCCAGGCTCTGTGATGATGGTGCTGGGCTGGCTGCTGGGCAGGGATCAGGGCTGGGGATGGTGGGGACGGGTGGCAGGGCAACAGCAGGATGCTCTTGGCCACAGGTGGCCACCACCTTTTTGGGGACATTGTGGGCTCATTCCCCACCAAGTCAGTCCCTCAGTTTACCAGGGATGAGCCCCCAGGTCCCGCAGGGCTTGCCTTAGCTGAGGCAGCTCCTTGTGCGCCACCATGCCGGACCCTGGACCCCACGGGTGGGCAGGTCCTGGGCACAGCCTCGTGCCCCTCCATCACTCCCCTCCATCTCTCCATCCACACCCATTTCACATCCCGTGTGCCTTGTGACCGCACGCGGCCATCCCTCGTGGGAATGGAGAAGCATGGCTCAGATGACTCCAGCGCTGGATATAAATTACCTCACTTCCCAATAATAGACTGCAGAGCTTCATTATCAACTTTTCCTGGTAATTTGGAGGCACAAGGAGCACACGCCTCCCGCTTCCCGTCCCTTGGCCCGCAGGCGCCTGGCCGGAGGTGGTGGATGTCACCCCCCGTGCCCCCCCGCACCTCCCAGACCCTGACATTAACCGGGCTTGGCGAGCGGCTCTGACAGATGTATATATTGTGTATAATTCCCACTGGCTGATCTTGGATGTGACACTTATCTTGGCTTGTTGGGAGGGAGCGAAAAACCCTCCGTCACTTCACATCGCTGCTGCCCTATCTGCCTGCTGAAATCTCCCCGCGGAGCCGGGGGCGCTGGGGCCGAGCCTCGGGGGTCCCCACAGACGTGCAGGAGCCTGGGGCTGACACCCGCCAGGGTCTTGGGGAGATGCTTGAGGCACCCCGGGGGCCATCTCCACTGAGCAAATCAGGGTGTCCAGCCCCAAACAGTGGGGCTGAGACTCCAAAGAAGGGGACGGAGGGAGGAGAGGCAGCAAGCCTGGTGGCCACATTGCCCTCCCTTGGGTCCTGGGGAGCATTGCCTGTGGGGCAGAAGCTGCGGGGCTGGTGGTGGACACTGCGGGGAGCAGGGACAGTGCTGGGGGTCGGGGTGCCAGTGGCTGGCACAGTGCCCTCAGCTGCAGCGCCAGGAGCTCAGCAGCTGCTGCGGGTGCCTGCCCTGTGGCGGCAGAGCTGGGCGGCGAGCAGCGCCGCGGGCCCCAGGCAGCAGTGCAGCACCCCCAGCCCCTCGCTCAGCCCCAGCACATAGTCAAAGTGCTCAAAGGTGCCGCAGGTGGGCTGCAGCAGCCGGGCTTGCAGGAGGAAATCCACAGCCAGCCCCACGCCATAAGGCACCCAGAGCCCAAAGAAGAGCCAGCTTGCGCCGATGCCTGGCTCCCAGCCTGCCCTCAGCCGCGGCACAGCCAGTGTGGCCATCAGCAGCACGACTGGCAGGAGCAGGAAGAGGCAGAGGCAGAGGGCGAGGTGCAGCAGGTACACTGGGGAGCGGATGTCCACGCTCCGGCGGATGCAGGTCATCTCTGGGGCTGCCACCGTGCCACTGGTGAGAGCCACCGGTGTTGCCAGCAGAAGTGCCCCGGCCCACACGGCCACAGCCAGCCGCCGGCTCCGGGGATCCCAGCGGCACCAGGCAGTGCTGCAGGAGCCGCTGCCCACCAGCAGCCCCTGGGCGAAGAGGCTCCAGTGCCACAGCAGGTGGGTGACCCTGCATAGCCCTGTGCCCAGCCGCCAGCCCTGCCCAATGCCCACCGCAACCAGTGGCAGCAGGGCAGCGAAGAGACCCGTCCCCACCGCCAGCTGGGCCACCAGCACTCGGCTCTGGGGCCAGCCCCAGATGTGTGGCCACTTCGCCAGTGCCACCAGCAGCGCCCCGATGCCCAGGGTGGCTGCAGCGCAGGTGATGGCCAGGAAGGCGGGGGCCACACGCTGGAAGAGGGGACAGTACTGGTTGTGGCAGGGTGCGGCATCGTAGTCCAGGGAGGTCATGTTGCTATCGTCGTAGGAGAGGTTGCCCAGGATGTCCTGCAGGTCCAGGGCGTTCTCGCTCTCCAGGATGCTGGGGCTCTGCGAAGGAGACCAGTGGGCATCAGACAGGGATGTGCCCAACCGACCACAGGTGCCCGCATCCCATGGCATCGCCTGAGACATCCCCTCTGATGGGCTACTGCTCCCCGCTGTGGAGCTGCTGCCCCACTGGTGCCGGGGGATTCACGTACAGCCCTGGTGCAGGCTGAGCAGTGCCATTTATCAGGGAGGGACACGCTGCGGCGACAGGGGAGGCCACCTGCAGCTGATACCTCAGGGGTGTGGAATTGTTCCAGCCTGGCCCCACTGTGCATGAAAGCCCAAATTTTCTTACAGCCTCAAAGGAGGGTTGCAAACCCTGCAGCGGGTGAGTGCAAACCCCACCCAGCCATCTGCAAGCGAGTGTTTGCCAGCAGTGCCCGCTGCAAGCCGTGACCCTGCTCCCCACCACGCACCCACGTGGCCCCAGCGGGATGGGAAACCCCCGGGGAGAAGCTGCAGGGGAGGGAGAAGCACTCACCACCGGGATGCAGTTGCCCATGATGTGTGTCCCAGGACGGCACCCGCTCCTCTGTGTTTGGGGTCTCCAACGTGGGCTGTGCGTGACAGCCGCTGCTCAGCCGTGCATGCCTTCCGCAGGGTGCCGTGCCCAGCGGTGCAGGCGCTCTCTGATGGACACCACGCACAGCAGGGCACGGTCTCCAAGAGCCGCCTTGCACGGCGGTGCCCGCTCCGCTCGCTCTGCCTCGGGCTCCACTCCTCCCGCTCAAAAGGGAGGCAAAGGACTGTGGTAACGAGATAAGAGCTGCCTCGATAATTGTGGCCCTCCTGGTCTGGCAGTCCCCTTTGCCAGGGCCTGAAGGAAACAGGCGGGCCGCCGCTGCCGGTAAAGCCAGTGAGTTGCCAGCGCAAGCCTGCAATTTCTCGAGCAGGAAACAATCACTTCTTGGCAGAACACCTTAAATTAATTAGGAATTGTATTTACAGGTGCCCCGGCTGTGTAGATGCTCCTGTTGATGGCCAGGATCAGGCGTGTGCGGCGTTTCATGCCAGGGATGCCGGCTGCGTGCAAGCCCAGCTCCGGGGCATAGGGTGAGTGCTGCGGGTGCAGGATGCGGGCGGCTGCCGAAGGGGCCCCACGGCAGCGCAGCTCAGCCACGCGGTGATTTCCAGCTCCCGTATTGCAAGGAAATCCGCAGCTCTTCCCCGGGACGCCCTGCTGGGCCGCCGGATCCTGCTGGGTCACCCTGTGGCACCGGGACTGAGTCATGGGCTCCCTGGGCTGCAGCGGGCAGCAAGCACAGCTTGGCAGGGAACGAGGGGGGACCAGTGGCACTTGGTGACCCTCATGCACAGTGGGAGCATCCCTGGAGGGCGGTGGGGCTGGGGGGGGTGCTCAGGGGGGTGGGAATGAGGGTTACTGTTGTTTCGGGGGACTGGTAACTTGGGAGGAGCCGAGGGTCAGGGGCTGGGTGTCTGCAGTGGGGGTCTGGTGCACCAGGTGGGGAGATTTGGGGGTGAAAGGGTCTGCAGAGGGTTCTGGGGACAGGCAGCTGATGGAGATTGCAGTTTGGGGTGCTGGAGGGGGAGTCTGAGCTATGCCTCTGCGGGCTGTGCAATGGGCTCAGCCACGTCCCTCCCATGCTGTGCACCAGGATGAGCTGTGTCCCCGCACCAGGCTGAGTTCTGCCCCCTCCCCGGTCTCTGTGACCTCGGGTCCCCTCACCCTTGGGGGGTCACAGCCATGACACCTCCCAGGGCCTGGCAGTGTCCGGCGCACGCAGGCACAAGCAGAGACGCACAGGCAGGTAATGTGTGTAATCCAGATATATTTATAGGATTATTTTCCGAGATTAGCACAGGATATTAGAAAGGTTATAAAGTCACATCAACGTTCGTCGTCTCCCTTTTATGTACATACAAGAACACAGCACAACAACACAGACCGTCCTCTGCCCTGCCCCGCTGCCGCCCCACGGCGTCTCCAGAGCTCCCTACAAATATGGCTTTCGTGTCTATTGAGAGTTCAGTGCCGGCCGGGAAACAGCTGGATCCTCGCCGGGGCCGGTGAGCGGGAGTGAACAGGCCTGGGAGCAAATGAGGGCCAACAAGGTCCGAAATCCTCCTCGCTCCCCCAGCGCTGGCCCTGGCTCTGTCCCGGTTTGGATGCCTTGGGCCCAGCACAAGTGACCGTGGTGGCACAGGGTGGACACGGGGCTGGAGGTCCCCTGCCTGCGTGGCCAACAAGGACCCCCCACACCCAAAGGGGCCACCGAGGCCCAGGGAGGTGGCTGGTGCCCTGGGCTCTCCCAGCCATGCAGTGACAACACCCAGCTTTGCTGGGCACTGGCAGGGAGGGACAGGAGCCCAGTGTCCCCTCTCCCCTGTGACAGCGTGTCCCTCATGTCACCGTCCCAGCAGCACCGCCTGCCTCATCGCTCCTTCCCTCCTGCAGTGCAGCACATCCACCATCAGCAACATCAGTGACAGTGTGTGTTCCACCACCTCTCTGCACCGCTGATGGTGTGTGGTGTCACCCCCATGCATCAAGGTGTAGCTTCTCACCCCATCACATGACCCACATCACCTCTTGTACTTATGACATGGTGTACTCAACCCTCCTTGACAGCCCTGACCCGGTGTACCACAGCACTGCGCACACGTGCAACAGGACGTGCCCCAGACCCAACACAAGGTGTACCCCATCACCCCCTCCTTGCATCATCCTCGCACACTCACGGTGTGATGCAGCTCATCGCTGACACTCGTCCTGGCCCCACTCATGGCTGCGTACCTGTTCCTCTGCACACTGGTGACACAGTGGATTCATGACCCCAAAAGACTCAACACACAGTGACAGCCCACCATGCCCTTGGTCTCCCACCACACCTCACACCCATGACACAATTATCAGGGCCTCGAAATTGCAAAGTGGTTTCTCCATCATGCTCACGACACGGTGTGTCCCATCACACCTTCCATCAGCGGCACAGTGGGTGCACCATCACTGCATCCTCCCACACCATGATGGGCCCCATCGCAGCCTCATGATGGTGTCCCCATGAGCCCTTGCACTCATCCCACGGCATCTCCCTCTTCACATGTGTGACGTGGTGTATCTGTCACCCCCTCACAAGTGACGTAAGGTCTTGATCACCCTTGCGCCCATAGCGGTGTGCCTACTGCTCTCTTGCATCTACTAAAGCCCTTTGGCTCTTGCTTGCAGACACAGCCTCATGTTCATGTTTCCACCACTCCCAGGACCTGCAATGCCTGGGGCTGTCGCTCAGTCTCTCGCCATGGCCGTACCACAACGATGGGCCCACCCACAGCGAGACCTGGCCCATCCTTGGCTCACATCTGCTGCAGGCAGCAGGTTGCACCAAAATGCCCTGCCCATGCCCAGTCCTCCCCGTGCTATAGCCTGCCACATCCCATACCATGCGGCATCTCAAAAAGGCCAAATCCTGACTGCTCTCACCAGGGCAAAGCAACGACCACCAGTGCCAGCCCTTGAAGCAGCTCTGGAGCAGCAGTGCTGGGGAGAAACCGGCCACAGCCATGCCCGCGCTGCCTCGAAGGGGCACAAATGTCCCTGTCCCACCTCAGCTCCCACCTCCCTTTCCCTAGGGACCAGCTAACCCCCTTCCCTCCCAGACCCCTGGGTTGGGGCTTTCTTTGTAACCATCTACAGCACATAGACTTACAATGAGATTAAATTGTACTTGAAAACACATCCTTGCATTTTTATTTGAAGGAATTATGTCTATTCAATAGTGGATGTTAAAGATCTTCAGCAAAGCGTCAGGTCGCACATTCATACATGCTCAGTGTGCAGTGGAGTAGTTAACAGCATTGACATCTGCAGTGTTATCTCCGGCAGCAACGATTGCATCCCTCAAAATGAGCACGGAGCTACCGTTGGGACTCCAGGCCAAGGTCCTCCTCCAAAGAGATGGGAAGGGAGGAACATCAAGAAAACCACAAGTTTTCTTCACCATGTACGATGAAGGCTTCATGCACTTCTCTCCTGAGGTGCTAACACCCTTCTGGCCTGCGTGCTCCTGACGTACAATTTAGCCACGGTGAACCTAGTCACATCTGTGCACGTGCCACAAATGCATCACTCATTCATACCCTGTGCCTGCCACCGAGCCACACCTCTTCTTCCTCATCTGCTTGGCCCCAGCCCCCTTCCAGCCCCGCTCACTCTGTGATGGTTTCCCCATGGGCATCCTCCTCATGCCACACGCTTGCAGGGTCTGCATGCGAGCGACACTACCTGCCCCAAGGGTACCTGGTACACCATGGCAGAGGACACAAGTTCTTCCTCTGCCTCCAAGGTGAGCTTACCCACACCACTGAGGGCCTTTGCTCCTTCCCAAAGGGCTCTCCTCCTCCAGACAACCCAAAATCAAAGTGGTGCCCAGCTGAAGGGTGGCTCCTGCAACCCCCTTGTGTCCAGACCAAGAGATGCTGGGATCCTGGGAAGCTGGAAAACATCATCCCAAAGGTGAAGGATGGGGCCTGGCTCCCCAGGGAGTGTGGGGTGTCCTGCTGATGCCAGAGTGCGTAGCCCGTGCAGTCCCATCCTGTGGGTGTGCGGCTGGGGTGGGCCAAGTAGACCCTTGGGACATGCCGGAGAGGTTGGGAAAGCTTCTTGGCTTTGTCTTGGAAGAGACAGTGAGACAGGCAGGAGGTAGGGCAAGGCCCCCAAGCCTCCTTGGAGGCCACCGAACTGCTGAGACACTAAACCCAGGCACTTCGGCCGCTGCTGACTGCAGCCCTTGGAGCCCAGAGAGAAAGAGCCTTTTCCACACTCACAGGTGCCCTGGGAAGGGGCCAGGGAGGGAGGGGGGACAGAGAGCTCCAAGAAGCAGACCATGGTGGAGCCCCTCTTTGTACCTCTCCTGGGAGCAGGTCATCTCCAGCTCGGCGCAGCTCCCGTGGAGCCACTGGCTGCATGAGCTCCAGTGGAAGCCACCTCAGGGTCTAAACTACCTTTGCAGAGGCTCCGGGCGCCCCAGAGCCAGCCCGGCCAAGAGGGGAGTGGCGATGGCCACAGGCCCACTGGCTCTCCTGGCTCTGCCCAGTGCTCCCGGCGCAGGTGGCCTCCTGCACTGAACATCTCAATAGATGGTTTAAATTGATGTTTCCAATCTGAACATTTGTAAAGTTGGGGCTTTTTCTCTGGATTCGCCCCCAAACCTCTGCCCTCCCCCCTCCCACTGGGGTGGGACCGGGGAGCCGCAGTGCCCAGCAGCTCCCAGTCTCTCTGGGGGCCTCAGCGGTTCCCACCCTGGAAGCTCACCCCCCCCGTCACACATCTACTGCACGAGGACAGCTCTCCTCCCGAATGGACACTGTTCGACAAGAACCACCAAGGATAAAATCAGGGCAGGGGCCCGGGTCCCCCCCCTGCTCAACCCCAGCCACACGTCAAGACCTCGGGGGCAGAGACGCTGCCCGTTGGCATCCCGCTCCTATCCCACCAGCCACGGTCCCCGTCCCAGCTGGGGCTGGGGCCATCACGCAGCAGCCGAGGCTGAGGGGAGCAATGGGAAGGTGGGTCCCAGCTCTCGGCGGGAGGCAGGGGGCGAGTGTTCGTGACAGAGGGGCCTCCCAGCTGGCCCGAGCTTGCGCTGGAGCCTGGAGCTGATTTTATCCTTGGATGTCAAAGAAACCAAAATGGAGAGAAACAAAGGAAAGAGCTACATCGACCCCAGCCCAACATCCCAACCAAGGGCCCAAAGCAAAGAGCAGCCACGAAACCAAAGCAAAGGTCCAAAGGAAGAAGGAAAGTCGCTCACTCACTGCGCCGGTCGCAGGGATGGAGGTGCAAGCAAGCAAACGGGGCCGGGGCTTTCGCTGTTCATAGTAATAACGTTTTGTACAAGTTCAAGAAGAAGCATCATGTCTCAGGCCGGTCGCTCTCTGCTCTCTGTCCTGCCATCCCTCTGTCCGTCCATCTGCCCATGCCGGGCACGAGAGAAAATCTGTTGGGTTGAGTGGGGTTTGTGGTCTGGTTTCCGTTTCCATCGGGGTCTGTTGGCTCCATTTCTCATGCTCTCTGACGCCCCTAGATGAAATACTCCTTCTTGTCGTCGCCGCTGGCTTGGCCGCCCTCTGCATTGATGATGGCCGTGTCAGCATCTGGGGCATCGTCTGACCCCTTGGCCTCGTGGGTCAGGTAGGTACCTGGGTGGGGAGAGGGGGTCGGCATCACAGGGGGGCCCTGCCGGCACCCCGCTCCCGTGCAAGCAGGGGGAGGCTGGGCTGCCTGGAGGGGCCCCAGTGGCAGAGCCCAAGGGCTGGCTGGAAACCGGAGGTGAAAGTCCTTTGGGTTTGGCCTGAAATGGAAAAGTCACTGGTTTCTCTGGGACAAGCCCTGCCTGGGGACCGAGCCTCGTCCGGGCTGCTCAAGGCTCCCATGGTTGTCTCCAGCCAGAGGGCAAAACTGCCTCCCCCTCTGCAGGCAGCAGCCCTGGCCTGCATTTCCAGGCACGTCTCCTGCCCTCCCCACCGCCTGCCCCTCCCTGCATCCCTGTCCCTGTCCCCCCTCAGAAAACTGAAGGGTTTCTCTGCAAAACTGCCATCTGCAAGGAGGCTCCAGCTCCTGGTTGCCCCCGGAGCCGGCACGGCGTGGGGCAGAGGCGGCAGCTCTGCTGGGCTCGGAGGGCAGGGATGGGGGGCTCTTACTCACACATCACCTCTGCAGGGTTTTGCCGATGTCTGGATGTGACCGTCTCCCCGTGTCTTATGCACATACCTGCCGGGCGGATGAAAAGTCCAGGGATGGGGAGATGGAAGTGGTGGAGGGGAAGGAAGAAGAGGAAGGTGGAGGGCTCAAGGGACGGCGAGAAGGGCAGGGAGAAGGGGGAGGTGTGGCAAGGCAGAGACGGGGACAGTGGCACGGGCAGTCCCGGGGCAGTGGGTACCAAAGCCATGAAGGAGAGATGGAGAGACGGGGTAGGCTGCCTCTGCCTGGTGCTGCCCAGCTCCAAGGACTCACTGGGACATCTCCACGCCAGGGTCAATGCCAGCACGAGCATGGGCAGCAGCCCCCAAACCCAGGAGGGCTCCGTCGGCTGTGCTGGGTTTCTCCAGACATGGGGCAGGGCTGCAGGACAGGGAGCTGCCTCCCTTCACCCCTGCCCCACGCTGCCCACTTGCTTCGGGGACATAGCCCTGCTCCCAGAGACCCACCGAGGGGGCAGCACGCCCTGCGCTGCCGGCTCCGACACCGCACGGGGGTCTTGGCTCCATGCCCCCCCCCCCCCCCCCCCCCCCCCGTGCAGCTGCCCCATCCCGTACCTTTGTGTCTGATCAGGTAGTGGCCCAACACGATGAGAAGACTGAGCAGGAGGAAGACAATGACGGCAACCACCCCGCCGATCACTGCATGGTACGTGCTGGAGGTCGAGGGCACCGGGCTGGCATCTGCCCAGGCAGCAAAGGGAGAGAAAAGAGAGAGGAGATGCTGCAGACCCTGCTGCACTGCAGGGGCTGCTGCTCGGCCCATGCTCAGGGCTGCAGGTGGGCATCGTGGAGGGCCCGATCCTGCTCAGCTCAGTGCCATCAGCTCGATCCTGCTGCAGATGAGAGCTGTCGAGGCGGAAGCAAGAAAAGGGAAGGCAGCGGGGGAAGCAAGGAGGGGAAAGCAATGGCCATCGGTGCTGGCTCCTGGGCAAGCGAGCTGAGAGGAGCCCTGATGTCTGCGCTGGGCGCCCTTCCTGGGCATGAAGGCAGGCGAGAAGAGCTGCTGATGGGCAAACCATCCCTGTGCGCCACTGCCTGCGATGTGCCCCAGGGAGCAGCACCGACAACATGCCCTGTGCAGCCTGTTGTACCTCTGCCTTCAGGGACAGCCATGATTGCATCGCCCAATCCTTCATGGTGGGATTTTTGCCCCAAAAGGGCAAACTGAGCACATGGCAGAGTTTGGCTCACTCTTCCCCTGTGCTGTGCTCGTGTGCAGGCTGGCATGGCCAAATGCTGCACCCCAGGAGGTGACGGCACCCCGATGAAGGTGGGACCCCAAGGCCGGTCCCAAGTCAGCCGCGTCTTGTAGCAGAGTTTGTGCTGGGATCCTGCGTTAGCCCTGGTACACTGGGACAAATCCTCCTTCTGCTCCACTCTCATTGTGACCCATCAGCTTGAGGGGGAGCACAGCCACAGAAATATCCAGAGGAGCCATTCGGACAAGACGGGGTGGGAAAGACAACAAGGGAGGCGACAGGACAGAGGGACGACATCTCACATGGACACAAGGCACAGGTTGCAACTCACAGGCAGCAGCTCACAGACAGCTGCTGCCACAACCTGCCAGGAAGAGCTGGAAGGACCATTATGCAGCCCAGGCTCTGGGGCCTCAGCTCCTTCTGTTGCGTGCCACCACCCTGAAGTGCTGAGATGGTGGCTGCAGAGTCCACACACATCAACAAGCAGCTGCACAGGGACTGGAGCCTGGCTGGGCACCTGGGACGTGGCAAGGGTGTCCCTGGCCCAGGGCTGGGCCACCATCCTCCTGTGGAGCTTCTCCCGCCGGGCTGGGGAGCAGCAGATCCATAAAGAGAGAGAAAAGGAGCTTACAGTACCTTGGATGGGAGCTGGAGTGAAGGATGAAGCGGTGGCCATGGAAGCATGAGAGATGGGCTGGGAAGGGCCCGGCGGAGGGGCTGGAGTGGAGTGAACATGTGGGGTGGGGAGCTGGGAAAGATCTGGGGAGGACAACAAAAACACAGGGACACAAATCAACCCTGGGAGATGCCAATGAGGCATGACAGAGCCCATTGGAAGGGACCCCGGCTCCCCCCAGCCTGACGGAACCTGTTCTCACTGGCTCCTTCCATGACCCCTTTCTTGGCCACGGGTCCTACAGCTCTTCTCCTGCCACTGTCCTCTGGGAAACACTACTGCAAACATCTTCTCCCACCTCCTACCCTGCCAGCACTGCTGGTCACCCCTCCCTCCATGAGGGTCCCCCCCAGGACCCTCCTGCCTCGGAGCCCTGGGACTGCAGTGGCTGGAAATTGTCACCCACCGTGAGGTGCCACCTACACTTTCCTCTGCACACCCTCAGGGACCGGTCCATCCCCGCTCTCCCTTGCTGCCGAGCAAGGCGGCCATTGCGGCAGGCAGGCTTGAGGGCTGGGCCGGGCAAGGCGGCCGCTCCAGCGATGGTGCCCGAGACCCGAGGGGCTCTGGGGAAAAAGAGGGGGGGGATTTGCAAGGGGAACTAAGCCTAGATATGGGACCTCCTCTGCCGGGGGCTGTGACACCAAATGGGTGAGGGACACTGATGTTCTGGGTGCTGCGTGCTCGTGGACAGCATCGAGCAGCCCGGATGCTGGTGCAAGCCTGTGGATGGGTGCTGAGCACCCTGGCGGCTGCTCTGCTCCTGGATGGCTGCAGAGAGCTCTGGGTGCTGCTGTGTGCTCACAGCCAGGCTCAGAAACCACCTCCCTGGGCAGACCCCGCACCCAAGGGGACACAAGAGGTGATGAAGAAACAACTTCATGGGGTTGGGCATTTAGGGGCTCCTCCTGGGCAGGCAGAGGAGAGGGACTTACGGGGACAGGGTGGCCCAAGTGGCATTGCTGCCATGCGCTCCCTCTACCCACAGCCACATTGGAGGGGAAGGATACCGAGAGTGCCTGAAAAAGGAGGGGAGGGAAAGGGGACGGGAAAGGGAAGAGCTGGAGCAGGTAGGAGTGCTGGAAGATGGAAAGTCCAAGGCTGGTAGAGAGGAGAGATGGCAAGAGCTTTGGCAGAAGAGGACAATAACCCCAAATCCATGCCCAAAGCCACAGGGAAACAGGCTCCTACCAACACAGGAAAGATGCCGGGCAAGGGGCTGGGTGCTGAGCAGAGGAACCGGGGCAGCACCACCACCAGCCAGGGATGGGCTGGAGAAGCGCTCGCAGCCCCGCGCAGCACACAGCTCTGCTCCACGTGCGACACATAGCGCTTGGATGCAGCAGGGTACAACGACAGCGAACACGGTAGAGCACAGCCGGGGCAGGGGGAGGCAGAGAGGGGATGGCACCATGTGGGGAGGCAGCCGGTGCTGCCCCTTCCCACATGAAGACGAGTGTCGAGTAGTGATGTGCTTTGGGGACATGGGATGCAACACAAGCCTGCAGCTCCAGCAGCTCAGGGCAAAGCACAGGGCCCATCTACATAAGCCTGGGACAGGGCTGCCAGGGCACCTTGTCGTTTGGAGGGGTTGGCACCATCTGGAAATCCTCTTTGGCTTGTGGCGGCGACACGCAGAGGCTCCCTGCATGCGACAGGCTCAGGAGCACTGGCCTCTCCTCCTGTCCGAGACTCCAGCAGAATCCTGCCTGCAGCCCCTGCAGTTCCCCCATCGCACCCTCTCCCACTCCCCATTGGAGGCAACAGGGACTGAGCTCAGCCTGGGCCATGCCGTGTCCCTGCCCCGACCCCCCCAGACTGCTCTCTGCCCTTCTCGGCCCCAGGCAGCAGCCCTGCACAGTGCAGGGAAGGACGGCGGGGCTGGAGGTGGCTGGAGGAGCTGGGGATGCAGCGCTCTGGCCAGCAAGCGCTCCAGGACCCAGCTGCATGCATGCACCTGCCCTGGGCCGCAAAGCCCCCTCCCAATACAGCCCTCCCCGGACCCTCCCCTTCACAGGGAGACCCAACTGGGACGGAGGTGGCTGTGCCGACCAGCAGCTGCCGGGAGAAGCTGCGTGATGCTGGGTGACCTGCAGCCCCGGCTTACCGCTGACGTCAAGGTTGTACTTGGCCACGACGCTGCCCATGGAGCTGGTGGCTGTGCAGACGTAGGTGCCGCTGTCACTCTTGTTGAGGAAGGGGAAGATGAGGACGCTGTCGGAGCTCAGCTGCAGGGGTGCGTCGCTGCCCTCCTTCTCCCACAGGAACTCCTGGGGGCTGCGGAGCGGGATGGTGATAAGGCACTGCTGCCCTCCCCAGCACCTGTGGTGGGCTCAGGGAGAGCAGAGTCCCTGGCTGGGCAGTGGAGAGGACAATGACAGTGTGGGAGTACTTAAGCAGGGAGGAAATACCCCATTCAGAGATAAATCAGGATGGATCTGCTGCCCCAGGGAGAAGACAGAGGCTTTGCCTGTTCTCCGTGGGTGCCTGGCCCTAACTGGCATTGATGCAAGGCCAGTGCCTGGCCCTGAGCCCACACAGTGCCACCTGCAATGCCCTGCCCGAGCTCTGGGGAGGGCTAAATGGTGGGTTTGGGAGCCTGGCAGTGGGAGGATGAGATGGCCAGGGCCTGAGCGGGAGGAAGGCAAGGGGGACCCTTACATGGGGTTGCCCTGCCCGTCGCACTGCAGCTGGAGCTTCTCGCCTTCCCGCGGGTACTGAGGATGTGGCTCGATCTTCGCTGTCGGCTTGTCTGAAAAAAAGAGGAGAGGCACAGTTGGGTGACCACCTGCCCCTGCTCCACACTGTGCAGGGGTCTGCCGGCACCCCAAAACCCTGCCCCTACCCCCTGCCTCGGCCTCAGCTCTGTGTGTGCAGCGTGAGCGCAGCTCCCATATCTCTCCCCTTGTCATCACTAGGGGACATGCAAGACAAGGGGAACAGGGGCAGGCAGGACATGGGATGGTGCAGGCAGGTAGCAGGGGACAGCACAAAGTCTCAGGGAGATGGGGACAGGCAGGACATGGTACAGCACAAATTCTCAGGGAGATGGGGACAGGCAGGACACAGAGGACAAGGACAGGCAGCGGAAACCAAGGGCATGCACGCGCAGGGGAAGTGTCACTGTGCAGTGAGTGCCCCTACATGTGACAGGACCGTTGTGTATGCAGGTTGATGAGCCTGTATTTGTGACGGCTGTATGTACATGTAAATGTAGGGCCACATGTGCAATGTCTGCTCAGCTACGGTGATGCTGAGGCCTCCTCCATTTCCCCCACTCCTACACAGCCCTGTCCCATCATGCCCCCATGCCACTTACAGTGGACCTGCAGCTTCTGCGTGGTCGACCTCTCGGAGTTCTGCAGGGACTCATGGTCCACAGTGCAGGTCACCTCAGCTTCGTTGTCTTCCTTGGTGACACGGAACTCCACCCGACTGCTCACGGTGAAGGTCTTTCCATTGGGGTCCTCCACCACCTCAGTGCCTTCATCTGTAGGGACAGGGGACCATTAGAGCTGATGGACACAGTACTCCAGCAGAGGCATGAGGCTGACACGCGTGTTGAGCAGGGGACAGACACCCTGTCCCCATCCCTTTGTCGGCAGTAGCATAGGATGCCAGTGTGGTCCAGCAGCAGGCATACCTGCGACCTCTTGTGCCTCCCCCCTGCCTCCGTGGTGTTCCCCAGACACCCCCATCCCTCAGAGCAGAGCCCCAGCTGCTTGGGCACCCACCCTTCAGATCCTTGTTGCCCTTCTTCCACCGGAGCTGGGCTGCAGGCTTGCTGCCAGAGGACCGGCAGGTCAGCCGGGCTATCTTCTCCTCATCAATGGGCTGCTCATGGCCGAAGATCTGTGGTTTCTGGGGGATTCCTGGTAGAGGAAGAATCAAGAAATACAACAGCCTATTAGCTGTGTGTGTGCTGCCACCCAGAGACGGACACACATGCAGAGATACGTCAATAAAACACAGCAAGGATGAGTTAACGGGTAGGGATATGGGAATAGCAGAGATGAATGACTGTGTGGACAGCATCTTGCAGGTAGGAGATTGGGAGCAGGTTGGGGGGCTGCCACCGATGGCTTACCCAGCACTGTGACCAGGGCCTTTGCCGTCCGCACGGGCATGGTGAAGATGGAGCAGGTGTATTCCCCCTCATCTGACAGCACCACGTCACTGATGCTGATGGTTAGCTCATTGGGTGTGGACCTCTCCAGCTGGATCCTGTTATCTCGCAGGGCTGGGGGAAAAGGGACAACAGGGTGAATGACAGGCTCAGTTCCACCATACCCCCACGCTACCTCATATTTTGCCCAGTTGCATCACTGCAGGTGGGGAGCAGAAGGGAACATCACCCTCTGGGGCATCACTGGCCCTGGTCCACTTTCCCTCTGCCCCACCATTGTTCCAGTGCTGGAGCTGGCTCCTCTCCCTGAGGCAGCCCTCTCCCATCCCCAGTTCCTGCGCACGTACCTCGCTTCTCCCCGAAGTAGAGGGTCTGCTGGGCAGGGTTGGACCACTGCAGCGAGGAGTCATCAGGATCCTCCACCTGGCACTTGAGCACCACCGTACCACCGGCCACCACGGTCTCATCCGATGTTGTGGGCTGGCTCTCTGGACACAGACAGGAAAGGTTAGCGGGGCCCTGGGCATTGCCTCTCCCCAGGTGCATGCAAGCATCACTGAGTGACCAAAGGAAGGGAGGGATGAACACAGTGGTGTCCCCAAAGCCCCTGGGACAAATAGAGCTCCAGTGCTAGAAAGAATACAGCTTGCTTGGGACAAACATTTTTTCCAGCGGACCCCAAGCCCTGGATGGCGGGGCTACACAGACTGGGGTAGGGGGACTGGGTCACTCTGGCTTAGCTGCTCTCAGTGGCAGCACGGAGGGGCACAGGGAAGAGGAGCAGGTGCTGCCTGAGCCCTGGCTGGCCCCAGGGAGACGGTCAGTGTGAGGGTATGTCATGTTTGTGTGTGTATCCAGGAGCGCCTGTACAGCCCCTTGAGCAGGGATGTGCGCACACACGTGCTTGTGGGTGCGTGTCCCTCTCCAGGGACAAGGGACTTCTAGTGCACAGGCAGCACACTTAGAGTGGCACCGTCCTGCACACTCTGGGGCCAACAGGGACCTGCTCACGGGCATGTGTCAGCCTCAGTCTCCCACTCTGATCCCATTCCCAGGGAATGGCCCCACTACAGCTGCAGAAGCAAAGACCAGCAGGCAGGATCCGTCCTGCTGCCCCAACCTGCAGCACCCGCTGGGACGGCAGCTCCTGGCACGTTGCTGTCCCCGGGCGGTAGCTCCATGCCAACCTGCACAGAGACATCAGTGTCAGGCCTGGCTCTGAGCATGGCCCCTGGGGCTGCTGGAAGATACAGGCAGCTGGTGCCTGCCAGGCACGAGTGGATCCAGGAGGAGCAGGGGTACGCCAGGAGGCAGCAGGAGAGCCTGGCACAGTCACCAGCACAGGCTGAAGGCACCTGGGGAGGCAGCAAGCTCTGCTCTGCAGCCTTGGCAGAGCCAGCAGACCAGCGTCACACCCGTGGTGCCTCCGTGCCAAGCACCCCACACAGTGGGATGCTCCACTGGCCACCTCCACCCCTGCCTCCAGCAAAAGCATCCACGGTCCACCAAGGGTGTCCTGTGGGGTGCAGTCAGTGGCCGACTCTCCATGTCATTCCTCAAGGGGATTTTTCTCTTGCTCACGCTGCTCCTGGGCTGTGCACGTCCCTTCCCAGACTGCACTTCCTCAGCTAAAACATCGTCCTTCGCTACTTTCAGCCTCCTCAGAGGGCTCCATACTGCCAAGCTGCCCAAGGGCAGAGAAGAGCAGCAACAGGATCAGATAACCCCCTGCCTGCCCCAAGGACAGCTATTTTGGGAAAGCTGATATGCCAGTGAGCTGAGCTGCACAGGGAGAAGGGGGACGCTGGCTCTCCCAGCCTGGGGGCTGCACACCCTCCTTGCCCAGATGGGTCCGTAGGCAGCCACACGGACGCTGCTGCTATTTGCACTTTGCTTATGTGCTGGACACAGGGCTCCGCAAAGCGTCACCTTCTGCCTTGGCCCAAGTTGCTCACATTTCAGGCAGGGACTCAGCCTCAGGACCCCCAAGCCTTGGGTGATTCTGCCTGTGTGCCCACGCAGCCTGCAATGCACTCCTGATTCCACGGGCTTGTTTTCCTGTGCGATATTCACTGCCTGGGAGAAGCTCCAGTTATCAGAAGGAGAGGGATGGAAGCTGCTTCGGCTGGATTTCCCCATTTTCCACTCAGAATGGCAAAGGGAATTATTTGCTTTTGCTCACATTGCAAACGCCCCAAAGCTATCGCGGGGAGCAGGAAGGAGCAAAGACGTTTTGGGGGAGGGCAGGAGGATGAGGCTGCCAGGCTTCCCAGGGACCGCTTGGCTCACGTTAAACACCAAGGAACTGTCTGAATCCCTCCCTGCCCGCTCCTAGTGGCCATGAATGCCAGAGGTGCATCAAATTTGGATTGAAAATATTCCCAGGGTAAAGACTCTCTCTCCAGCCCTAGGAAACTCCCCATCACTAATGCTAGCATTTCGTGCTTGCCATTGAAGTTTTGCTCTTCTCCACCTGCCTGGGTTTGATGGCCAGCCCTCGGCCGTTGCTACACTCCTGCCCGGTCGGCTGAAGAGCCTCTGGTTCACGTCTCCTTCCCTGCAGACATTTACATCAAACCTTCCCCACGCACCAGCTGGCCGGGGGGACACATCTTTGCCACATCACTCACTGGGGTCTGCAGCTTGGCCAGGGATCAGGGCCACAGCTCTCCATCCGCTCCTCCTCACTAGGGAGATCTGTCTGTCGGCTTGTTTTAATTTGGTTAACGACGCCTTTGTCCTGCTACTACGGTAATTAGGGGATTAGGCTGTTGCAAGCCGCTGTTGTCCAAACTCAAAACTCGGATGCAATTGAGGACACGGTCTAAAACCCACACAGAACAGACCCAATCTCTTAATTAACACAATTATCATCACCTGCCACACCACTGGCCTCATTAAGGTATTAGCAAGGTGTTTCCCCCAGGGCAGGGGCCAGGCCATGCCACCCGCACCCCCATGCTGGGTGACACGCAGGGCACCGCATGGACCCACAGCAGCTCTGGCTTAGCCTTGTGGACAACCTCCCTTCTCCCTCACAGCTGTACAGACAGGACTACCCAGATGCGTCCCCGACCCCCTGGACACCGTACTTCCGTGAGAGCCGCAGAGCCGCCTCCGGCATTCCTGCCCACTGGCGTGTGCCAGCGGCTCATGCGGGGCAGGGGACGTGGCCCCTCCGGCCGCCGCACTGCGCCCTCCGGCACGACCTAGATACTCACTCGCCTCCATGCCGCGTGCCCGACAGCTTGGAGGAACAGATGGGCACGGCTGGGCCGCTGCGCCAGTGCGGCTTGATTTAATTAAAAACCGCCGTGGCTGTAACCTGCTGGCCCTTGACAGAATAGGGGCAGAGCCGTGGGGGAGCTGCCGCCATGGGGCCGGGGGAGGAGGGGGCAGCAGGACCCCAGGAGCAGTGAGTCCCACCACGGGGAGCTTCACCTGCTCCTGCCACAGCTCATGAGGAACAAGGCACAGCCTGTGGGGTCCCCGTCCCTCTGCAGCTTCACCACCAGCCTCGCTGGCGAGACCCCCTCCCGCAGGGGGGCACGAGGGGCAAAGCTGCCATCCCACGGCTGGGGATTCAGCACACTGAGAAGGAAGAGTCTGGAGAAGAGCACGCTCTGGGGAGAGCTTATAGTGGCCTTCCAGTATCTGACGGGCACCTACAGGAGAGCTGGGGAGGGACATTTTAGAAGGGCATGTAGTGATGAGGGGTAATGGCTTCAAACTGGAAGAGGGGAGATTTAGATTGGATATTAGGAAGAAATTTTTCCCTGTGAGGGTGGTGAGCCCCTGGCCCAGGTTGCCCAGAGAAGCTGTGGCTGCCCCATCCCTGGAAGTGTTCAAGGCCGGGTTGGATGGGGCTTGGAGCACCCTGGGCTGGGGGGAGGTGTCCCTGCCCAGGGCAGGGGGTTGGACTGGATGATCTCAAAGGTTCCTTCCAAACCAAACCATTCTATGATGCCTTACACACCATGACTGCTCCTAAATCCAGCAGCTCCAGCCCCAGCATGGCCCAGCA
Organism: Pluvialis apricaria; assembly: GCA_017639485.1. Classification (NCBI taxonomy): domain Eukaryota; kingdom Metazoa; phylum Chordata; class Aves; order Charadriiformes; family Charadriidae; genus Pluvialis; species Pluvialis apricaria. The sequence goes on from CM030033.1 coordinate 3,390,707, forward strand.
CATCCTCCTGGTCAGATCCTGGGAGTGCCCAAGGAAGATAAAGGGCCACTTAAGGCCATCCTGCTTGCACCGCAATGGCCCTCCAACAGCATGGCGAGGGGTGCTGCTATGAGAAAGCAGGCACCTGTCACACAGGGGTCCCAGCCCCCTGGGGGCCCTGGGCAGCATCCTGGTGGCTCAGAGGCATGAAGGGGAGCAGAGCCAGGATGCTCTGGAAAACTGGCTGCAGCAAAAGCTTTTGGGTATTCCTGGCACACCAGTTACAACATTCCCCGTGAGCCCAGGGACAGGTGCTGGACACTCAGGGAAGCATCCGCCCCAGCCGTGCCAATGACTGCTGCCAGCACAGAGCCACTGCCCCCTGACAGCCCGGGCTGGCACCGTCCTCCCTCTGTGACGCCACAACAGCCAAAGCGGCCCCCGGGGCCGCCCCAGCCATGCTGCCAGGGCTGCACCGCAAACCTCTTCTGCTCTCCCACCGGGGCAGCGGAGGCGAGCGCACGGCCCCAGGGATGCCAGCATCGCTCTGCATGGACAAGTGAGGCAGGAGAAGCATGCAGTGCTGAATTCAGCCTTCCCTGCACGGTGCAGGGCTCAGCAGGCGTACTCAGCCCAGGACCCCCACTACTGCTCTGCCAACAGCCCTTCCGTGCTCATGGCTCTGCTCTCCAGGAGAGGGAAGCAGACCCCTCAGATCTGCACCTCCCAGGGGCCACCCAAGCCTCACTGGCCACCTCAGGCCCCTGCCATCATCCTGCAACAGGGCGAAAAGTTAGTTTGCAGACGGCAAGCCAGCAGTGCGGTCTCCTGACGGGCAGAGGGCCCAGCTCTCCCTCCACAGGACCCTCCTGGAGGGGACCAGACCTGCCACAGGCAGCGACGCTGAAGTCAGGCTCAGTTTCTGCCTCAGACCCGGGGGACAGGCAGAGCAACCTCGGGCACTCCACAGCAAAGGCTTCGCCAGGGCCAAGTTTTTGGCCACGAGCTGCTGCCCAGTCAGCACAGTGAAATTAGAGACACACCACACTCCAGAAAAATCTATATTCTGTTAATTAAACCCGTGCACTTTTGCAGGGGGGGGCTGCATTTGTATTTGTGAGGGGAAAAATTATGTATGCACCTCTCCCAGCTCCCGGAGCCCAGCTGCTGGACCTGCCAGCACGTGTGTCCCCTTCCAGCACAGACCCTTCTCAAAGGTCTGCAGCTCCGCTGCTCCCAGCCCTGGGACGCTCCTGGGCACAGACGCATGAATCCTCTGCAGTGCCGCATCTCCTGGGGCTTTTGCCATGTAATGCCATGGCATGCCTTCTGCCTTCCAGAGGCCGTTTCCCCTAGAGCATCCCCAGGGAAGAAGCCAGTGATGCCTGGGCAGAGCACTGCAGCCTTCACGGAGTGTCTGGAGGATGCCCTGCTGCCCACACCAACTTCGGCAGGACAGAGCCTTCGCAGAAGCCTGCCAAAGGCTGGAGGCACTTGCAGTGGCAACCACGGTCAAGGCAGGCAGGAGCTGGCACCGCCAGGATGCTCTCCCAGCCTCTGCTGGGCACATCCACCCCGTGCCCCTCTGAGCCTGCCTCCAGCCTGCGAAAGCATTTCTGTGGGGGCAGGAGCCCCCAAGGAGAACACCCACTGCTCGAATCCCCTCAAACGCCTCCAGTCCTCAGCCCTGGCCCAACAAACAACACTTGTCTCTTTACTCGTTCTTTTCTATTTAGTCTAGTTTCCTCATCATAAAGACCCAATTTATCTCTGTTGGCACAGACATTTTCTAAGGCAAGTTATCTCCTCTCTGAGGACTGTATTTTAATAATTCACTCAGCAGCCATGAACAGCAAAACTCCGTTTCTAGCCACAGGCATCCTTCCCACATGGTGACACCGGAGCAGCCCGGCCAAGGTGGCAGTTTTGAACTCTGTGGATTGCAAACACGGCCAAGCGGGCGCAGACATCTGCTGTGCAAGCTTGCTCGTGAGCTGATTTGCGCAGCGTGTGAATCCACAGTCTGGGAGACCCAGAGCCCAACTTCCAGGCTTCTCCTCACTGGCAGCTGACTTGCTCCAGATTTTGTTAGAGGGGGAAACCTGTTCTTGTTTCAGTGCATCTGCTCAATACCACCCTGTGCTCCTCTTCCCTGTGTGCCCGCCTGCAGAAGCCAGCCTCACTGCACGCCCTGGCCCTCAGACAGAGGACCTGTCCCTCCGGGAGCCACAGGGCAAGGGGCCCTCCTGCAACACCTCCAGGGCCACCTCCTTCTCCAGTCCTGCAGCGTTTAGACATCTCTCATGGCTGCAAGGCTTTACCAAGTGCTGTCACCAAAAGGTAGCCAGCAAGGCAGGACGGCTCTGCACCGGACAAGTAGGAGCAAGGCAGAAGAGGACACGGGCAGCAGGAGGTGAAGGGAGCAGATGGAGAGCCAGGCTGCAGGCTGAAACACGCTCAGACCAAAAGGTGGTGGTGGGAGGGATGCAAGGAGCCAGGCTGATCTAAGAGAGCACTGTAAGTGGAGACATTCCTGTGTGCCGTCACCCAGCTGCTCTCCCAGCGAGCGGGGATATCCCACTCAGGCTGGGCAGTGATTCTCCCTGGCACATCCACAGGGGCTGTGGCATCCAGGTGCTGTGGGAAGTTTCCTGGGTTTTCCTCACCCTCACAGGGACAAATCCATCCAGGACCCCCATTTGTACCCTCTGGGGCCAAAACCTCCCTCTGGCCCCTCTGTCAGCTCCTGCCTTTGTACCTCCAGCCCACAACAGCCAGCTTCTCTGACCTGTCCTTCCCACAAACGAGGGATTTGATCTCAGGATGACAAAAAACCATCACATTAACACAAATGCTCACTAGAAGTGGAAAACATACAACCCCCAAGAGATCTGGAGATCGGTGCAGAGTCTTATAGACCAGGATGCTGTGACATGCCACTCTTCAACAGTTGGCTCTGCAACAGCCAAGCCCTCTGCTTCGGTGGCTTGTGATGTGGGGTGTGAGATCCAGGGGTTAATGGGGGAGAAACAAGGGGACCTGCTGTCCAAGCGCCCGATGCGACAGGAGCTTGCTCCTTGCAAATGAAGCAGTCAGCCAAGTGCAGGGGCTTCATGCCTTCACATGTGGTCCACATGAAAAACCCCAACTGCCCACCCTAAGCACCAAGTTCTGTATTATTTCTGTGAAAGCAGATGTGTACATGAGCGTTCTCTGGGAAGGGGCAAAGCAAGAGGACCCTGCTCCTCATCACAGCCTGCTCTGAACCCTGGGCCTTTGTTGGGGTTCTCCTGAGACCCTGCTAGAGACTTCGGTCACAGCCTCCAGGACCCCGTGGATGCTCTCCAGCAGCCCCGAGCCCTCCGCAGGCGAGAGCAGCAGGTCCTGGTCCAAGGGGCACTGACACTCGGCCCCAAGCACTGCCAGCAAACTGCAGAGCTGCGTCCTTCCCCCAGCTGCGGGGATGCGGTCACCTCCCTGACAGACCCTGACCGAGGGTACTGCGAAAGCTGACATCTCCCTGTGACTCCTGAGCAGGGTTAAGCAACTGAAACATGGCCAGCAATTAGCAATCAATCAGCAGCTAAGAGCAGGCAAGAAAGAGAAGCACCTGAAGGAGACACTGGTTGCAAGTGCTGCCGAAGGTCTCAGCTCACAGAGTGCCCTCCTCCTCCAGCCCTGGCTGGCTGCTTTTGGAGCAGGCTTAGAGGCCCTCCTGCATGCCTTTGGGTACGTCCGCACCGCACGTCCTCCTCTGCTGCCATGCATCAGAGCAGCGCTGGGAAGCGGCCTCTCCTCCAAGACCAGCGGGACTCTGCTTTCCGCCCTATCAAAGCACGCAGCCTGGGACCCCCCCAGACATCGACTGCTCTTCCAGTCACCGCAGGGCCGGATGAGCCCTTGCAGAGAGCTGGGCCGGGAGCAGGCTGGTTGGGGGATGAGGGAGCTGGGGAACCCCTCTGATGGCAGCAGCAGCGCCTGCCTGCAGCTTTGGCAGCCACACAAACGCAGGCCACCGCTGGCGGCTCTGCTCCGTCGTGTTTGCACATTCACACCAGTCTGGTGGCCAATTAGCTCAGCAAAAGGCAGCGGTGCTGTCAGGGAATCCCAGCGCCAGGCACAGCAATCGCCTCCCTCTGAGGCCACTGGCAATCTCATGGCTGAGAGGATCTGTTGCCACTCAGACCCGCAAGTCACTGACCAAAGCCCAAAGCTGCCGCCTGCCCAGGAGAGCCGAGCGCCCGGCTCAGGCACACGCCGCACACGTGCCTGCCAAGTACAGGCATGTCCTTGGAGGAGGCAGGACAGAAGTGAGGGGGAAAAGCCCCATTCTGGGCCACCACAAATCATCCAAGCACTGTGATGGCCATCCCCAGTGTCAGAGCTTTCCTGGGACCCTCCAAAAGGGGCCCACTTCCCTTGTGAACAAGCAGCAAGCTCACCCAGACCCTGCCATCTTGGGCCTCCCACCAGCACAGGGCAGCGGTGAGTGGAGCCAGGCAGGGTGACCCCTCTCCCTGGGCCCTCCTTCAGTTTGACAGCAAACAGCTGATAAGTACTTTTTTGAGCATGTATTTTAGCTCCTTCCCTAAGGCCAATCTCCAACATGACTGTTGCCAAGGGAACGAGCTCTTTGCTTTGACAGTTCTGTTTTAAGGATCTCCCGCCTGCCCGGCGAGGTGTCTCAGAAATGGTTGCTTCGGATGCCCTGGTGCATCGCTTGCAGCTTTGCAGACATCTAAACACTCACAGCAGAGCTCTGCCCAGGCTGGCATGAGAAACTGTCACTCCCAACTGTCCAAGGATTAAACACACAAGGTTGTGTAAGAGGATACTTACAACAGAAATAAGAAACAGGGAGACCCTGGCAGCTCTGCTCCCCTCCTAAGGGGCAGCACACCTGCCGACGCGCACCAAACGCTAACACCTCCTCCCGACTTCCCAGAAAGACAGGAGGGAAGAGTAATTTCAAAAGACTAAAACACAAGCTCGGTCTGCTGCTGTGGATGCTCTGTTGCGCCCAGCTGCAGCAGGGACTCCCCACATCCCAGTGGATGCCCAGGGAGAACCGAGCGCTCTCAGCTTCGGCTGTGGCCCACCAAGTCACCTCTGCTGTTGTGTAGTCTGCCCCTTTTGGAGATGAAGTCCCCAGCAGCACAGGGAGACAAAAAAAGCCAGAAACCAAAGCTGGTGAGATGCGGAAAGGCAAAACAGAGTCTCCCACGAAAGTGCCACGACACTGACCTGCTGCTGCAGTCACCTGCTTGGGGTGAAGGTGTTTAAAGACAAGGGAAGAGCGGAGCTCTGCAGCACGCAACCGAGGCAGGAGCACCATCGGCAGTGCACCGCACCACTGGGCCCGTCCCCCCATGGCTTCCACCGCACATCAGACTGGGAGGAGAGCAGAGTGCAAGCCTGACGGCAGCAGAACGGTGCACAAGAAGTTACTGCCCTGTGCACAGCACCGGCACAGACCCCACCAAACAGATCCTGCCTCTGGAAACCATGTCTCCAGCATGCACAGGGCAATGGGGTCACAACAAGCCCATCTTCTGCCACGGTCAGCCCTGCGCTTGTCTCCAGATCAAGAAAGTGAACCCAGCTCCTGTGCAGCGGGTGGCCCGGGAAGCCTGCCACTCCCTGCTCCATGGGCCACTCAGACCAGACGTGTCAGAACTTGCTTCCCCTGGAAACGATGGCCTGAGAGCAGCAGCAAAAGCAGTGGTCTGGAAAAGCTAATGCTCCACACTGGGCTCGCCAGTAAATACGCCGTCTGAAGCGCTGTAAGCGGAGGAAGAGCATCTGTAGATGGAGCACTGCCCAGAGCACAACCCGAGGAAGGGGCAGGTCCCCTTGAATGGGACCCTGTGGCAAGAAGGGGAAGCTCACAGCTCTGCTGCTCCACAGCCACAGGCACACTCTGGGCTCTCCTGGAAAGATGCCACCGTTTGGCTCTGCAGCAAGCACTGATGCCCTCCAGCACATCGCCGTGACACCGGGGAGCCTCCACAACCCCTGAGCAGTGGGAGCTGCAGCGTCCGACACCTGCCCATGCACACCGGTCCCTGTGCCCTCAGCCCGCATTACAGCGGAGGCAGAGCGTGACGCCAGGCAGGTGACTGGAATGGTTAAGCACATTCTTGCCCAGCCCTCATCGCATGTCTCTGCTTCTCCGCCTCCCTCCGCTGTTATTGACTGCTCGTTTTAGGTAGCCTCATCTGGGTTAGTGCTTCTGATGTCAGGGCCGCACAAACACAACATGGCACTACTGGCTCCTCTCCTTTCCCCACAGCCAGCACGGCCCTCCCTCTGCCACAGCGACCATGCAGCCCAGCACTGGCCGTGGCAGAGGGGCTGATGCAGCCCTGGGTGACAGCAGGAGCTCTTTCACAGCGGGATGGAGAGCCTCGTCCCCCACCTGCCTTGGCAGGCAGACGGAGGAGCTGAGGCACCAGGGAGACCACTTACACCTCACCATCACTGCACGATGAAGGCTCTGCTGCTGCATCACTTCGCAGTTGCAGATGCCTGGCCAAGAGCAGAGGGGAGAGAACTGGACCAGATGGTTCAAGCTGAGCTGACCCAGTAATTCAGAGGAGGAAGATCAGATACATCTGACTATGTGGGTGTTACAGTGCTGGCATCACCTTCAATGTCCCATGGAGTCACTGAAGAGCCAAGCTACGAGGAGGCAATTCAATCTGTGCAGACACAGCGTCAGATGACCGGCATGGCCAAGCCGTTGCCTGGGCTGTAAGAGGAGCCCGGAGAGCAGTTCAGATGGAGACAAGGCTGCGCATTGGCGGTACCATGCCAAATGCCAGCACAAGGAGCAGAGGACTTCGCAGAAGGCATCTGTACAAGCACACCACACTCTGCAGCGGCTCTAACACAGCAGCAAACCGTGGGACCCAGAACAAGCTCAGCAGCATGGAAGCAGAGCCCACCAAACTCCAAGACCACCACACTGGCACTGCTGCCAGCAAAGGTACCTTGGACACATGCTCACATCTGCACCTCACCACATCCTCCCTCACACTGCTCCTCTCCTGCAAGGACCTGAATGGTCACGCGACACCCTGGACTGGGGTAAAAATAGGTTAAAAACAACCTAGTGAAAACAAACAAAAATGTTAGCTTTAACACAGATTCCTCCATCTGGCTAAGTGCCTGGCCATACCAGCACCAGGGTGACTACCCAGATGTAGACGCCTCCGGTTACTCCAGCAATTCCAACACCCCTGGCGAGGCGAGAACGTCAGGCAGAGGGAGAAGAGGCAGCGTCTAGCACACCGCAGACCTCACAAGCAGGGAATCCTGGGCAAGTAGGGTGCTTCCCTCCATCTCCTTCCAGAGAAGGAACGGTACCCACACTTGGGAGGCCCTCAACTCATGCTTCAGCAGCAACATCCCGGTCTGCTGGGGATTTCTCCTCCGGCCAGCAGACCAAGTCGCCACGCTCCCAGCAAACACCCTGGCCTTAGCATCACAGACCATGCCAAAACCTGAAGCGTTACTGGGACAGCGGCAAAATTCCTGTCCCACGGCAGCAGTGCCAGCACATCTCCTCACTGTCTGGGTATGCGGCGGGGCAGCTCTGCAGCACTTGATCCCATGTATTGTCTTAAAATCCAGCATTGCCTGTTGAGCCTAACACATTGTGCCAGACAGCTGAGTGGTGGCTTTCGTGCTCCCCATCCGGCTCCCTCCGCCTGGCTGCTTGCAGAGGGATGCTCTCCTTTGGCTGATGTGCTGATCCCAGCTGCATCACCGCCGCGAGAACAGCTCGCTTCCCCCAGGCAGCTGATCAGAGTCATCCAAAATCAGGCCATCCAGGTACCGAGTGATGCAGATAGGTCGCACTCCCTCTTCTCATGCCTGCACAACACCGCCTCATCGGGGATGTCACCACTTCCCCTACTCTAGTGCCAAGGGCTTGTGCTGGCACAGAAAGAGACTTGTAGCATATGGTGAGCCCTAATGACATGTGAGAACAGGGCATTTGCACACATTAGTTGGGTAAAAGCACTGCCGTAAGCAGCAATCAAAGGATTACATTAGCTTCAGACAACTACTGGGTTTCCACCATCCCACTTCTGCACACCAGGGGACCCTCCCCAGAGTGTCCCTGCTGCGGGCCCGGGGCTGATGCTACAAGCTGGAGGTCACACACAGCCCCCCGCAATCTGGCTCAGGACCAGTGCTGACACCTCCCCAAAGCTGAGGGAGCAGGACTACAGGAACTACAGCCATCATCTGCTCTAGGGCTAGAGATGGTAAAAGCCCTGTGGGAGCCCAAACCTCTCTCCCATCCCTATGCTCCTACCGCTAGACACTGCTCCCATGCAGGCAGGGCGGATGACTTCTTACAGAAAGGACACTGGCTGGAAGCACAGGGCACTTCCCTGGGACAGAGAAAGCTCCTCCTGCATGGCCTGGCCAAGCAGACAGCTCCACCAGCTTCAGAAAGATGAAGCCACCTTCCAGTAAGGGCATAGTCTCCTGAACCTGTCTCTCAGCAAACACCAGGTAGGGATCTCGCCTCCCCTGGCTTCAGACATCTCACAATGGTCTCCAGGCCCTCCTCAGCCTACAGAGAGGCATGGGCACAAGCCACCTAACCAGCTTTGGCATCTACAGGAGGACATGGAGCAGTCCTGGTCCCTCTGCTGTGGCATCTACACCTGGTCAGGCAGACCCAGCTCTAAGACCCTCAATGGTGAGGCTTCTCCCAGCAAGAGAAATGCACACGAGTGGAGCAGCTCTGGTACGGTGGGAGATAACTGGATGTGAGTCCTTAGCTCAGCTCTCTGCTGTGCCACTGAAGCTGCCCAGTCTTCCCCCTTGGTGCCACAGGATGGTGGTGGTCCTTGTACTGCACATTGAGGGATGCTCAGAGTCCACAGTGCTGGTGCCACAGCAGTATGAGGTTGCTACTGAGCACAGTGAAAAACAGCCCCGAGAAGTCTGGTTTTGGCATACTGTGGCTTCCCATGGGACAACAGTAGGGCACTGTTCAAACAAAAAGGTTACACAACTCTGGAGTGGAATAACTCCATGGGGGGAATAATCCTCACAGCAAAGACAACCACGCATCCAGCCCAAACACTCAGAAATCTGCCGACAGCAGCACAACACCAGCCAAGGGCACAAACACGGCCCCGGTGAGAAGCACCAGCGCTTCCAGCACCCAGGCAGCTTCAAGGGGCTCTGCCAGAGGTCCTGCCATGGTTGTAGCTTTGAAATCCAGAGCACCGGAGGAGCATTTCTTTGAGGACAGGAGACAGCTTTTCCACCTCTGCCCCAGGAAGGGTGCTGCGGAGGGGTATTCCAAGCCGGAAAGCCACACTGGGAGCTGATGGCTGAGGGGCACAAGGGTAAGGCAGTGACAGCGAAGACATGCCAGCAGCTTCGTTTCAAGCATCTTCCAGCCATCCATCTCCTCTGCTCATGAAAGCTTTTTGGGGTCCGTTTGTCTCACTGTGCTGGACAAGGAAGAGCCTGGCAGCTCATGGCCAGGGCTGGGCCGCAGCAGCCGGCCAGCCCTGGAAGAAATCTTGCAGTGTCATCATCCAGGCTCCATCCTGCCCTCGGACTGCACACAACTTCAGGTGATGGCCACCTCTCCCCTGCGAGCTGGGCTGCTTGGCCACCCCCTCCTGCCCGGCTCCCACCCACGTGCTGAGCATCGCCACGCGCGGGATGCCAGGACATTCCTGTGCCGTGGGACTGAGCATCACCCACGCCTGAGTGACTCTTTCGGGCGCCTGTGGGAGGACCATGGCCGTAACCAGAATAAACCCCGGGATTCGTGGATGGGAACGCAGCCACCAGCCCACACCAGCCCCCAGAGCGGCTCTGCCTGTGACAGCGACCTCCTCCACCAAAGGGACCGGCGGTGGGGAGGCACCTGCCAGGGGAGGCTTCACCCTTGCTCCAGCACAGGCAGGAGGGGGTTCAGAGCTCTCACCCCCCATACCACGCTCCCTCCGCCACAGCAGCCCACGGGACCCTTGATCCCAGAGCCACATTCTCATGCCAGAATTACCTCCCTGCTTCTGATGAGCCACAGGCAGGGACTCGGATGGCGGCTGGACCCTCTCCTGCTGTCAGCCTCCGCAACACCCCCCAAAACACAATGTGAAGACCAGGGGTAGAGGCCGGGCCCCAGACGGCTGCTGCATCTCCCCACGACCTGCTCTCCATCCAGACACACAGCAGCAATTTTATCATCACCAGCAACTCCCGACACGGCAAACGCAGACGCTAGCAGCCCCGCAGGAATTGCAGGCCCTAAGTGTCAGGCGCTGGCAATCCCGCACAGACTCCACAGTTGAATGGTTACGGCCAACACGGTGTTGCTGTCAACGAGCCCGTACCAAAATCACATTTGCTTTGCAGCACCTCATCGCCGCTGCCTCGCCCCGCAGCGCGCTGCCTGCCGCGGCGTACGGCGGGTAAACACCCTTTGTCTCCATAGCTGATGCTCCATCCCGGCCCCGCGCCCCTGCACGCAGACCCCCAGCCCCGGCCGGATGCCAGGATGCCACCAGACACCCCGGCAGGAGGGGGCGGCCACCCTTCCCCGGGGCCCACTGCGCCAGGGACAGGGGCTCCGAGCGGGCAGCTCCCGACGGGGGCTCCTGCTCTGCCGGGGGGGAAACCGGAGACCCGCCCCATCCCGGGGAAGGGTCTCCCCACACCCAGGCAGTCACCGCCATCCCCCCGGGGTCTCCATCCCGCGCCAACGGGGGTGTCTGCCTCCCCCTCGCCCTCGGGGGTCACCACCGACCCCCGCCATCCTCCCGGGGGCGGAAGCAGGGCTCCTCCCCACCGGAGAGTCGCCATCCGCCGGGCCCCGCCGGGAGGGGCCGGGCTCCGCCGCCGCCCGCCGGGGCCTGTCTGGAACCTTCCGCCGACCCAGCCCCGGCCCCGCCCCGGGCGGTGCGCGGCGATGGAGGGGGGGACACGGCGGGCAGCACCAGCGCCGCCGTGACCTTGAGCCCCGCCGGCCACCCCCGCCCGGTGCCGTGGCAGCGCGGGCGGGCCCCGAGGGCAGGGCCGGGGAGGGGCGGGGCCGGGGCGGCGGCACCTGTCGGGCCCCGCCGCGCCTGACCCACATAACGGCGCGGCCTCGCCGCCCCCCGCGGCCGGTCCCCCCCGCCGCAAGAGGGAAGGGAGGGGCGCGTTCCGCCGGTCCCCGTCGCGACGGGCTGAGTGATGACGGGAGGGAGGAGACGGGGGGCGACCGGTGCCGGCGCCGCCACTCACCGTCGCGGGAGAGGTTTCCCCGGGCGGCGCCGAAGCAGGCGAGGAGCAGCAGGAGGCCGAGGGCGGAGGGCAGCATGATGGTGGTGGTGGTGGTAGCGGTGGCGGCGGGCGGGCGCCCGCGGGGCCGGGGCGAGCCGAGCCGCAGCGCGGAGGCGGCGGCACCGGGCGCGGCGCTGCTCTCCGGTTTGGAGCCGGCGGTGCGGCAGCGGCGGGGATTAAATAGAGCGCGAGGAAGAGACCATTCGTGCCGCGGCGGCGGGGGGGGCGGGGGGGGGCCGCGCCGATGCCGCCCCCCTCGGCCCCCGTGTAAACATGCCCGCTCCGGCCGCCGGCCCCCCCCCGCGCCCCGCGGCGCGGTGGTGCGCTCCACATGCGCGGCTCCCCGCGGGAGGCAGGTGGGCGCGGGGCGGCGGCGGCGGTGTGGGGGGCTCCCGGCCGTCCCGGGGGTCCGCGCCCCGCCCGCCGGCTGAGGGGGCCCGGTCCGAGCGGAGTCGCGATTTGTCAGGGTGTCGCCCCCGGTTCCGATCCCGCCCTGAGGGGGTGCCGGTCTTGTCGGGGGCGGGGGTGTGGGGTCCTGCTGCTGGGACCTCGCGGCCTCTCCCGGCCCCGACAGCGATCCGCCCCGAGCACCGGCCGGGGCTCGGCCCTGTTCCCGTCGGAGCCCACTGCCTCCCGCCTGCGCCGGCCAGGCGCCGTGCCGCCGCGGCTCTCTGCCCCACACGCGGGGAGCACAGGGCCCCCGGTGGTGTCCCCAGGCCGCGTGTCGCCCGCCAGGCCGGGACGCCTCTGCCCGGTGACTCTCCGGGCGTGGGAAGCAGACAGAGGAGCCCCCGGCTGAGCACCGGGCGGCTGGCGCGGGCTGCGGGGCGCAGGCGGGCAGGGGTGCCCGCTGGCAGGTGTCGCAGCGCTCTCGGCCGGGCGGCCCTGCGCCGTCTGGCATCGCTGTCTGTGCCACGTGCTCGGCATGTGCCGGTTTGCAGAGCGGCTTCCGTGGCTCCTGCGGCCGCAGGCCCGGCTTTGGCTTTCCTCTCACTCCCATGGCTGGCCTGTTGAGCATGGACGAGCTCCACGCAGCTTGACCGATGCAGGGTGGTCTCCTCAGCGCTGCACCAGAAGGAACTACAGCTGAAATGCTGGGGTGTGACGTGCGCTCATCGGGGTGCCTCAGCCTGTCTGTGCCCCTCAGGGTGGAGGATTTCCTCTCTGTCCCTGCAGCAGCCCACGTACCACCTGATCTCAGGACCGGTCCTTGCTCAGGCTTGCAGCCAAATCACATTTGGGGTGAAGTCTGCGTTTGTTCCAGTCCTTGGCTGCCAGTCCCTAAAAGTCAGTGTCCAGCTCTTGCTGTCCCATGGCATCTCCCAGGCAACTCCTTTATCCACTGTTATCCACCCGTTTTCTCATCCGTTAGATGATAACACCCAAGTGCTCACTCATGCCAAACATTTCTAGCTCGGACTCCCTCCTGCAGCCCTAGAGAAGAAATTAACCCCTCTGGCTTTAGTAGGTCTGAAACAAATGCATGCATTCATTTCACACGTCAGCGTAAACTCCTCACGTGCTTTTATGCTGAGATTTTCTGCACCCTGATGTTCTCCTGCACAAACGCTGTGCAAGAAGGATGTCTCTGTTAGTCATAATCTCTGTGGGAAGGGGCTGTGGGAGGAACAGCTTTCTGGTGGTCAGATCAGATCGCTGCTTTGCCTCAATTTTCATCCTGTGCCTGGATGTGGCCCGAAAGGTGATGCTGCTTGTGTTATGGCCTCGTCCAGCCAACCTTAGAGGAGCTGCAGCTGACCCCAGCTGTGACTTCAGTGCTTAGGGTGCAGAGCCATGGCCCGTGGGGAAGATCTGGGGACAGCGTGGTCCAAGTGAGGCCATGGGAGGCCCTCCCCAGGTCTTTAGCTGAAGAAGGGGCTGCCTTTGGAAAACGCTGGCTAGCCAGGGGATGTTAGAGCAGCTCACAGGAGGGCTTCCTCCAGGAGCAGAGCGGGTACAACTGGGGCTCCTCTCTGAGGCGTGAGCGTGGCCTCCTGCGTGAGGGAGGCTCTGGTGGGAGGGTGAGATGGGGCAGGGGAGCTGGAGAGGGTCTCGTGGGATGGTTCATGGAAGGGGACCACACTGGATCGGGCCCTGGTAGGGTGTGGGTGGCTCCTGGCACTGCATGCAGCAGTCGGGGGGGGGGGGCAGTTTCCTCCAGAGAGGAGGGTCTCGGGTGACACTGGGTCTGTTAGTGCCTTTCGTGATCCCCCAGCCTCTCCTCAGATGTCATTGCTGGAGGAGGACATGTGAGAGCGTGGCGTCCCTCGGGGCTGTGCTGCGGTTCCCATGCCAGAGGAGGGAGGCTGAGGGGGGGTGCACGCTGCCTGTCGCTGCGCTGGCTACGGCCCCGGCTTAGTCAGGGAGCCCCTTGCCCCCTCCCCAAGCCCTCCTGCTCCCTCCTGCCCTTCTGGGTCCTCTCTCCCTGCTGCAGGCTGGAGCCTTCCTAGCTCCAGGCGATGCTTTTAACTCTTTCTCTGTCTCTGCAAGGCAGGTGGGTGGCAGCGAGCTTGGCTGCCAGCGGATGGATGTCCCCACACTCTCGTCACTGGGCGGCCGCTGAGAGGTGATGGCCGGTGAAAGGGAGGGCGGCCAGAGGCAGAGGAAGAGGAGGTATTCAGTGCGCAGCAGGTGCCGAGGCGATGCTCGCCACAACAAATCCCTGTGATTCAGCCCCAGAGCATCTGCCACCGCCAGGACTGAACGTTAACAAACGGCAGCAAATGGCTGAGGGGGCTGATGTCACGCAGCCGCCTCTGCCGAGGCATCCCGGAGCCCCCAGGAACCAGAGCTCCCCTGCGCGGGTTTACTCTGCAGTGCCTGGGAAGGACGGTGCTCTGCAGCTGCGCTTTGCCTGAGAGACCCCCAGAAGTCCCTGCTGGCCTAAATCTTCCTGGTTCTCTGTTGCTGATGACAACGCGGGGCTGCGAAGGTGGGTGTTACATGCAGAGTGGTGTTAGCCTTCGGGTCTCCTTGCTCTCTGGGAGCCCGTGCTTCTCTTGAACTGGGCGGTTTGAGTCCTCCAGACCCTCCCACGTGTGCCAGCAGTGCTCTGGCAGCATCCTTCAGCCAAGTGTAGAGAACTGTGCCAGGTACGGGCATACAGGCTGCAGGTGCAGGACTGCTTTTTTCAGCTATGCCACTTAGGTATAGCACCCTTGGGCAGAAGCAACCAGATCTCACTCACCTCCCACTGACATCAGTTCAAGAGCTGCCAGCCCTGATCATCTGTGAAAACCTCCCAGCCCCATGTCCTGGCTGCGGCTAATATTAATGCTACAGAGGAAGAATAAACCACGCCGGTGTTAACTTTCCACCTGGGACCAGCTGCAATGTAGAGCTACAACACTTTCCAAGATACCTTAGCAATGCCAGTTATAATTTCTCCCCACTGCCAGATCTAAAAAATTCAGTCTGTTTGACCAGTCTTTTATTACATCTCTGGGGAAGATTTTCCCCTCTGATTATCTGAATTTGGCCTTTTCTGGTGTCTTGTCACCTGTGTCCTGACTTTTAGGATCAGACCAGAAGCTCCTGCCTGTCCTTTGTAGTCCCTTCAATAGACACTCTCTGGAAGTGGGTTTGGAGGAGGGAGTGAGAATGAAGAGAGAGATGGAGCGAGAAAACATCAAATGAGCTCAGTAACGTATTTCCATTTAAACAATCATGTTTCCTAGCCTGTGTTTGCTGTTGCCCCAGCCATGGATAGTATCTCCTTGGAGGCTTTGCAAAGGCATAGAAATCTCCAGGGAAGGTGTGGAAGATGGAAGGAGAAGAGTGATCTAGCATCTCTGCGATATCCTCATCTACCGTAATTGCTTCCTTTAACCTCTAACGGTTAACGGTCTAATGGCCCCATGTTTTCCTGATGGCTTTGTGACATGCTCAGCCCTGTTTGTTTTTATACCTTTACTGATTTGCTCTTCAAAACCCCTTTAGGCTTTGCTTAATTAGCCTCACACTGATTTTTAGCATTTGCTTCTGGTTAGTGTCACTCGCTGCTGTTTGGTCCTGGCTTCCCTGTGCAACGCTGAATTGAACAGCACTGGGGCTGCTGTTATGCAGCATCTCAGCTACTATTGCCTTATGAATTCACTCCTATGTACCACTTAAAACTAAGTCAAGAATGGCCTCCCCACTTCTGCCTGCTTCTCTCCTTGCTCCAAGTGAGCGATTGCACAGAGCAGCATGTCGAACGTGGAGGTACTCTGTCTCTGAACTGTGTCTCACTGTGCCGCGTGTTTGTATGTGGGTGGTTCAAGTCCCTTTCTATCATCCGCTGTTATCGCACGTTTGCTGGAGTCTCATGCCATTTTGATCTCTCTCATCAAAGAAGTGAGCCCTGCCACTTCTCCGCAGCCATCTGGGCGGGCAGATAGAGTTTTGCGGGGATGTGATTGCATCTGGGTGTTTGACTGCTTCTCTTTGCAGCTTGCTCGAGCTGTCTTGCAGAGCTCGCAGCCAGATGTTTTGGTATTTCTTTGACTTTTTTAACTCCTTTTATATCAAGATCAAGGTCTGGGCCATTCACCTCTGTTTGCATACTGCCTGGATATTTGTAACGCTTGTTCCAGACCAGTGCAGGCTTTTATTGAACTTGTTAACCTGCAACCAAGCTGATTTTATAGAAATGTTCTGTACAGAAATATCTTGTCCTTGATTTGCTTCTGTTAAGGCTTTGGTAGTTACTCCTGAGTCACGTTGCTGTGAGTCAGATCACAGCTCTGCTGTGTGTCAGGAACCCGAACCCGATGGCCGCACTTGGGGATTGCTCCCAGAACTTGAGTTTTGTACATTTAGGGACTATCTCATTTGACCCAATTTTCATCAAGGCAGGATTCATTCGTGGCTGACTGCAGTGAGCCCAGAGCAGCAGAGAAGACGGGAGTGGGGAGTGAATACCAAACCCCAAATGCGGTGGGGTTGTATGGTGGATTCAACCTGGCTTCCACCAGCTGCGTAGTCTGTTGTGTTGCAGCAAGGCCTCAACATCTTTTTTATCCAACAAACTCTCGCATTTTCCAGCACTGTCCTTTGTTTCCATTACTTCTAGACCTCACACTTTATTCAAAGTGCAAAGTCTTAGAATGGCCTGTATTGTGGTCTGGCTGCATCCAAAAGCCTAGCAGAAAAAGCCAGAAATCTCTCTGATGCACTGTGCAGATGACAAAACAGTTGGAGGGTAGGGCTGGTGATTTGCTAAGCTGGAACTCAATAGATGCTTTAGTAAGGCGGAAGGTAGCGTTAGCTGTTGAGGAACAAATGGTGGATGGTGTTGTTCTGAGACACAGTGACCAGAGAAGACTTGGAGGTCACTGGAGTATCAGATAACCTTTATCTGCTTTAACTATTGAATTTCTAAGAGCATTAAGGGCTTACTTAGCTGCGGTACCTAAGTGTCTCAGCAAAAAATCCTGCTCTGTTACCAGGTCTTCCAGTCTGGAGGACAGCCGTAACTGGAGCGGGATCCAGTGGCTGGAAACTGGCAGAGGATAGCCGGGATTTGGAATAAGGTCCTGACTGCTGGAGTGACTTCCCAAGGCAGATTAACCCACTCAGGTAATTTTTAAATTACAAATGAACTTCTCCCACAGTCCATTCACGTTCAGTAGGAATTCAGAGAGGTGTTGTGGCTGTGCTGCACAGGCTGATGGCCAAATTCCAAATGGCCATTTCTAATCTACTCTGTGCGGGCTCGGTGACATTTATTAGCTCCTGGCTTGCAGCACAGCTCTGAGCTGACTCCAGATTCTGGCTGGCAATTCGCTCCTCGTGGGCTGTACAGACTGCTTTTCCAAGCACTGGTAGGACAGGTACAGCGGAGCTTTGAGTCCTCTCCGAGACCCCCCTGTAGTCTCCGTTGCAGTTTGAACAGTGGATTTCTGTAGCTTTGGTGTAGAAAATGTTGCAAATAGTGTAGGAATTTATTCTGGAGGATTTTATTTTTGCAAAGGAATAAAATTCTCCCCAATTAATGATGTATTGAGTATAAATGTGCATGATGTCAAAACAATGCATTTAAATAGCTACAAACAAAACAATACAAAATGCCAGTCAAAAAGAAAATGTGCTTTGAAAAGCTGGCATAAAAATTAACAGAAAAAGACAAATGCCACAGAGCTTTCTCCTTGGTAACTCTCAAACTTCAGAGCATAATTCAAAAGCTCGGCTATAGGAAGACAGTATCAGCTCCAGAGCTAGTTAGTCACCTGAGTATGTAATAAGTGAGATAAATTGTTAGTTAAAATGGTTTAATCCATGAAACACTGACATTTTATAGATCCAGCTTTGCAATCCTCAGCTACTGAAAATGAGATTTTCGTTATTACGGGGAAATGCCTTGAACAGCTGGGCAAAATTTGAGGCTGGAAAAGCTGCTTCTGTTTGGGGGCGAAAATGAGTTTCAGACACCATAAATGACAATCCGTGAAGCAACTGGTGAAAGGCCTTACAAGGGGAGAAGTCACTTTTGATTTATTCCAGAGTAATACACAGAACCTGGATCAATATATCACTATCAAAGATATGCTTTTTTTTTTAATACTGACTGTAATGTACTCAAATTCAACATCCTTGTGAGGGGAAAGCTAAAAAAGTTGACTGCAGCAGCAGGAATTTGAAAAAGTATTTAAATGACATAAAAAGGGGAAGCCAGTTAAAAGGAAATTAAAGGGAGCAGCTAAATGAGTAAAATTGTTGGGTCTGCCATGGAGAATATTTAAAGCCACCATGTGAAGGGCTTGAGTCAATAGTCCTCGTGCTCTGCTGTCACCAATGTACTGCATGGTCTTGGGGGGTGAGTGGTGGGTCGGGGGGGACGTCTGGAGCAGCTGGTGGGGCTGCAGGAGCGGGGGGACAACCGGAGCTGGCAGAGTGTGCTCCATGGGGAGGGACCAGGAGATACTGGGGGGACTGGGTAGCTGATGCACAGCCAGGCTTTGACAGCAAAGAGCTGCAGGGGGGACTCATGTTTCTTAGAAGCCAGGAAGTCACCCAAAGTTGCTGAATCGAGGTTGAAGGACAAATTCACTGTGCAGGGACACCGGTCTGAGTTTCCCCTGTTTCAAGAGACGTTTTGTTCTCATTTGTATTCTGACACTATATACATTTAGAGGTTAAAAGTCCTTTTACGAGGCCAATTTTTCAGGAGGACATCCAGGCAGCTATGTCCTCAGGTGTGCACATCAGGAGCTGGGAGGACACACGAAGAAAACAAAGCTGTTGTGCAGAAGCAAATGAGTTCCTGGTGTTACTGCTTGCTGCAGCGGCGTCCCAGGAAGGTTCCTTTATTTGCAGTGCAGAGGGAGATGGGGCTGAGGGACTCTCTCCAACTGAAATGTTGGTGAAGAGGTTTTGGGGGGAATGAATACATTGCCCATGCCTACTGCAGTCAGCCAATGGTGCCGGATGAGCGCAGTAGCGAAGCTGTTCAGCTACTGACGGGCTTGTGCTGTAATGCCTAAACCAGTCTTCGAGGGATGCAGGAGTGTGAGGTCAACGAGTGAAAGGAGTCCTGGACTGATTTAGGAACCAGAGTTTGTGCTCAAACAGCCTCAAATTGTTAGAAACAACAATGTAGAATAATTTTATTAGATCCTTGAATGAATACAGTGTATTGGGGAAGAGTTTTATTTGGCTCTTAGAGAAGGAAGTCAAAGCTCAGAAGCATATCCAAGCTCTCTGAAGGTGTGAGTGAGCTGGTGGGCAAGGGTGATGTACAGCTGGTGCACTGGTACATGGAGGTTTGCATGTTTTGAGCGAGTTTCTGCATCAGTGACCTGCAAGAGAACTAACTTTTCAAGGGGTAAAGGGGCAGGCACATAGATTAATAACTGTTTACAGAAGTATCAAGCCCATTTTCACAGTGGCAGTGGGTGCGGGTGGCAGCATACAGAGGTCCGTGCTGGTATTCATGCCGATCAGTGCATTCATTGAGGATGCAGAGAAGACTGTGAATAGTGAGCTGGCAAATTTGTAGGGAAAAAAATTATTCAGGAGAGCCAAATGTAGGGCTGAATGCAAGAAGCTGAAGAGGGTCCCATGATGCTCATGCATAAAATGGCAGATTACATTCAATTCAAATACATGCAAAGCCGAATTCAGAGGAAAGAGTGGTGCGTACAGGGTGTCGATAGTATTTGTTGCAGCTGGCAGTAGAGCTGACTGGAGGAGGCACAGAAATTCTGGCAAGGAGACCAGAGCTGGCGTCTCTATAAAGGACGGCTTATGGGGTAGCACCCAGCTTGGGATGGGGTGAGTTGAAGGGAGTGTAGCAGACATCTGTGGTAGAGAGAGGAAATGTTTTGCCATTTCCCACTGCGTGAGAAGTGGGTGTGTGGATGGATGCGATCCATTCACATCTCTTTATGAATCTACCTTCACATGATGCTGAGGGTTGAAAGCAGACTTTGTTCAAAATAGGATTAGATAAGTTCACAGTAAAAGTCATGGTTCAGAAAGTTCGGTCCAGGATGGAAACTTCTATATTTCCAGTGATGAGTGAGACAGAGCAGCCTGGTGTGTCCTGTCCATGGGCGAAGGACTGGCACAAATTCAGTTACGTGAAACCAGTGGCATGAATTCAGGCACAGATGCGACATGGTAGCTGGGGGGCTGGAGGGGAAACAGAAAGGTTGCTTAGTATGTCCATGTGGATGGCCTCTCTCCTACTGCTCCCATCAGGGGTGGTCCCCGAAGCTCTGTCTCATTGGGATTGGTGATAATGCTGGTTGCTCTGTTTGGTTTTCCATGTTTCACAGCTTCTCTTGACGCTGGCTCCTGAAGGGGATGGTGGCATTTCCTACATGAGTGGAAATCACTCCTTGAGTGTGAGGGCAGGAACCCTCCCTGCGATGCCGGGAGTCATGGCTGTAGGCTAGTGACAAAGGGGCAGGTAACGGGAATATGATGTTTTTTGCTGAATGACTGGGTCTGTGACACAAGACAAACGTTAAGCCACTGAACAGGCACATCTGTATCTCAGTTTTGGCTTTCCTGTGAAATGTGGTGTTTTTTTCACATGCCATCTCTGCTTGTTGTAACATCTTCTGCATGGTTAAAGCAGCTATGTCCCCAGCAGCGTGGTTACACAGGGTCCTCAGTGATCTTGCCAAAAAATAAGACAACAGAGAGCTATCTGGAGACAAACATTCTCAAACTTCTCCACTTTTATGGGTCTAAGTGACCAGCTGCCCCAGTGCTGGGGACACTGGTGGCCAGGGTCCTGTCTCGCCAGAGGACAGCACCGTCTCAGCTGCAGAGAAACGGGGCTGAAGCACGCTGTGGCGCTGGGTGCGGAGCTCTGCCCTGTGTCTGCGTGGTTCACCTACGGTTGCCACCTGCCCGAGTTGTATGCTGGAGCTCTGGAAACAGTAGATTGCAGCAGGTTGCAGATTGCTGGCTGGATTAATGCCTGCCAGTTCTGGTCTGTGGAAAGTAAGTCCTGCCCTGCAAACCAGAGTGGTATCTCTTGGCCAGATTACAAACTTGGCTGTTGAAAATATATAAATGTATTAATGCTGTATGTTAAAGCTTCTGTAGAGCATTTGAGTTCCTTTGCTGCACAGTCTGATATCAGAGTTAGCCTCGGTCACACAGCCTAGGAGAAAGTTACGCAGTGGATTAAAATTCAGGTGTATTCTAGATCGCCAAGAGCCTTTGGAAATGGGGGAGTGGATTGGCAGGTCCTAAATGAAGACATGAACAATCCCTGGGGCACCATAAGTCAAGTGATGTTCTTTGACAGAGGGTAGTAGACTGAAGGAAGTGGGCAGGCTAACCATACCAGGAAAAGCCAGAGAAGCCTCGTGGAGAGAAAGGCTGGACCTAGATAGGACGATGGTAGTACTGCGTCCCTGTGTTGGCTATGCATCACTGAGCTCCTGGCTCAAGTGGCACGCTGAAAGAATCTGAGAAACAGCTAAAGAAGAATAGAGTAGATTTTCCTCACATATATCAGAAACAAGAAGTGTGCCAAGGAGTTGACAGAGCCAGCGCATGATCAGAGTATAAAAGGAGCAATTAGAAAAGACGAGCCCATTGCAGAGAAGCTGAAGCAATTATTTGCATTATTGTTGATTGTAGAAGAAAACATGGAGATTCCCATGCTGTAATTAACCTTCATGGGGACTCATCAGAGGGTATGTTCAAAACTGAAAAGCCTGGAGCAGAGATTATGGATCTGGTTGATGAAATGCACAGTGATAAACCATCCAGGCTGCTTGTCTTGCTTCAGAGTTCTTAACAAAGCGAAGAATGAGACTGCTGAATTAGAAATGGTGGTATGCAAGTGCTTTCTCAAACCATCTTTGCACCTGAAGGCTGAAGTACGGAAAATTTGAAAAAGAGCTCCAGAAAAGATCTGGTAGATTTTTGTTTGCCCAATAATACTACAGAATGGTATTTGTAGGCAAATGGATGTACATGATTCACGGGGGAAGAGGCAGTGGAGTTCTCTGATGTGGCAGACAAGACCAATTTATTTAATAGAGTGTATTGGGATTCCCAAAATGCTTTTGACAACGGCCTTCACCAAAGTCCATAAGGAAAAGAAGCAGCCATGGGATAAGAAGAAAAGTGCTGGAAAGTATAAATAATTAGTTGAAAGGTCAGAAATAAGGTGCGAGTAAATAGTCAGTCTTTCTGAGTGCTGAAGACCTGCAGAGACCGTGGGTTCAAGGAGAAAGTGGACAAGTTAATGCAGGAGAGGTGAGCTGAGGGTTGCAAATACACAGAAGTCTCGCTCGAGGTACCGGGAAGGTGTCGGGAAAGATGTCACACACGCCTGCCTCATTCTCTGCATTCCTGTGACCACAGCTGGAAGGAGACTGGCGAGTCAGAGAGAATTCTGGTCTGGAGCAGTACAGCTCCTCCTGCCTCCTTTTGATGCCCTAATTATCAATCACCACAAGCGTTGGTATGGGGGGTGATTGCTGCAGGACTATTTTCTCACATATCATATAGAGCAAAAACAGTGGAGCAGTAAAAAAGAAAATGGTAGTAACTGCTGAGTTGTATGGAGTCATCTGGGCTGGTTGGTGAATTGGACATGCTGAGCAGTATGTGTTCATTTTAGTATGGGTAATTGCAAAATGACATACTGTCCTGGTTTGAGGTAAAACAGGACCAATTTTGTTCAGTAACTTCGCTTCTTAGCTGGGCCTCTTCTAACTACTGAAATTAACAGCACATTGTGCAGACAATGTTCACTCTCTCAGAGTGATCAGACCGATGTTTATAGCTGATGTCCAGGCATGGTATGCTGTTTGTTTCCTGTCTCCTGTTTGTCTTGTCATTGCTCAGGGCCCCACATAAACTCATTTTTCTTTCAAGTCACTTCATAGAGAGGTTTCACAATCTGGCTATAACCTGGAATATGCATTCTCCAGAAACCCACAGCACCTAAAAAGGCTTGTGTTTCCTTTTTGTTAGTAGGTGGGGACATAGATGTTATTTTGTTAATCACATCCATTGGGATTTGTTTCCTGTTACCTGTGGTACATATTTCATAATTTTTCCATCTGTGAAATTTTCATAATTTCATCCGGTCTTTCAGATGACCCTTCTGTTGTGGGACTGCTGAGGGTTAAAGATCAGCAGGTGCTGAAATTGGTGGGATTAGGACGTCTATCTCTCCCTTAGCCTTGGGTTGATCTCATCCTTGGACATCAGGAATTGCTCTCCAAGAGTGATAAATGCCAAGCTGTTAGCAGAGAAGACATTTCTTGGAATAGAAACGCTCTCTCCTCTCTCCTCTCTCATCCCTATTCTGTCCTCCTTTCAACTCACACTTTGCCAAAATTCTGCTCTGGCCACAGATAATGCGTGTGAAATTCAAATGCAAAGAATTTTTTTGAGAAATATAGGCTGTGAAATCGGGCTTATAAATGAGCGCAAACTACACCCTTAACTGTGGAGTCCTTAGCCTGTCTTAGAAGGCTGCTAATCCCCATCTGCCATAGAGGTAAATGGCCTGCGGAGGCTTGGACTGTTCCCGTTACAGCTGGGTTTTGTGCTTCCATGTGTGGTAGCGCTGAAGTAATTTGCTTCCCCTGTAATTAATTACTCGTGTCTACCCAACGTATCTTCTCCTTCATATAAAAAGTCCTCCTTGACCTTGACCACCCCAGGTCTTTCTGGAAACATCTGGGCTCACCTGGAACCAGACCTAGGTCCAGGGTGGTAGACTTTAGCCTGGGCTACAAGGTGCTTTTCTCTTACCCCCTGTGCTTGCTAGACCTTAGCTCAGGAAGACCTGCAGGGCAGGGGGCTCATTAGGAACATGCTCTGTTTTCAAGTGGTTTCACTGTTCTTCACTCCAGTGTACAACTCTTTTGTGAGGTCTCTGCTCCAGGAGATAGCCACAGCAGGTTGCACTAACCATTCCTCTGTTTAACTACCTCCAAACTCTGCTGTGTGATGCTGAATTTGGAACTGGCCTGTACAGCTCAGGAAAGAGCCCTCAGAGCCGTTGGTGATTCTCTGAAATCATCAGCTCGGTGTGCAGCAACCAAAAAGCCAACAGCGCGTTGGGCATCCTCACAGAGACACCAGGCATCATTTTGCAGCTCTCTTGCACCTTGTGTAACTCAGGTCTCTGCATCTCAAGTTAGAGAGGTGCAGAGAAGCAACTAAAATGACCAAGGGGATGAAACAGCTGCCTTATGAGACTGAAAAGACATGGACTCCAGTTTGCAGAGGAGAAGGTGGTAAGAGGGGAAATGCAGATGAGGTTTATAACATCATGGAGGTGGTGAGTAAGATGAAGGCAGAGCTGTCATTCACCAAATCCCACAGTACTAGAACTATGTGCGCTTGGTGAATCTAGGAGGAGAGCAGTTTAAAGCAGATAAAAGAAAGTTCATCTTTACGCAGCAGGATGTGAGAGCGAGGAACTTGCTGCTGGAGGAGGCAGAGGAAAGAGTAACAGCAGGGTCAAAAAAGGATCACAAAGCTTCAGAGGCAACAGGTCCATGAGCAGAGACTGAAGGCAGCAGGCGGGGACATTTCCTCTGACATCCCTGATGCAACTGTGGATGCTGGGGAAGAGCGAGGACGATGCCTGCGGAGTGGCCAGGCTTGCATGCATCCCAAAGAGCAGCTCCTTTTGCTTCTGCCAGATACAGAGCCCTGGGCTAGGTGATCATGTCTGACGCATGCAGGGGAGCTCCCAAGGTTGGAGCTGTGAGAGCCATGGGGTCTGTCACAGCCGCTCAGTTTAGTTTGCTTGTTTGCTTTCAGGGTTGTGCCAACCTCAGCCGGAGGATCAGGCAGAGCGCGGGTGTTGCGAGCATCACAGCCGGCAGCCTGCGAAAGGGGATCTCTGCAGCTGCTGCAGCACCGCCCAGGGAAGCCACTTCTCCTTTCATACCAAAGAACCTGCATGTATTTCTGTCATGGGACCGTTCAGACACTCTCACAGAGGAGAAGCAAGATTTTTTTTTAAATACTGTACTTTTAACAAAATACCCTGACCCCAAGATGAGGACAAACACTGTTTTCTTGTAGGAGCAGACAGAGTTGGAAAGCTAGAACCAACATATTTATCAGTGAGTAAAACTTTGGATTCTCACTTTTTGAAATTTGATCTTAAAACTACCTTTTTAGATGTTAAACTTCTATGGGAAAATAAAGTCATCTGGGAGAGCCATGGCAGTTTTCTGTACTGCGTTTAAGTGTGAGCTGCTCTGTGCTGGCGGGAAAGCCTTACCCATTCAGCCCTGAGCAGCATCCTCACTCCAGTCTTCCGGGACCTCACAGCGCTGATGGGGATTTGGCCCTTATCCAGAGCTGAAATCAGCCATGTAGGTAGCAGGTGTGCGTGCGTGTGCATTTGAGTGGGATGTTCTCCGACTCCCACGTTTGGCTTTTCTCTTTGGGTAAATTCTCGCTGCAAAATTTTGCTTGAATAGGTTTGCCAAGCACGTCCTGGATGCTAGACCATTACCTGCAGTCTCAGTGTGTGCGCAACAACAGCCAGCAAGAAAAAGTCTTTTCGCCCAGCTTACGCTGTTTGAGATGGCTCCTTCGCTGTGCTAGCAGCAGCTCTCCACTGCTCACGAAATGGCCGTGTCTGGGATTTTGCTGGGATAACCCATCACTCCTCTGTGGGCATCGCCAGGAGAGAGACTGAAAGCGAAGAGAAAGGACACAGAGAGGAGGAAGTACATCAGAAACGTCATTTACTTTGTCGATTTTGCTATTTTGTGATGTGTCCCTGCAAGCAGGAGTCTCTGCCCCTCCCTGCCCTGCAGACCCACTGTCCTCAGAAGCTGGCATGGGTGGGTTTGTGGTTGTAAGGTGACATGGTCTGAGAAATTACTCCTATTGCAAAATCACTATTTTTTGCCACTTATTTTTCGTCTGTGCTAGTTCCCCACAGGGGAGTGTCTTTGTGGCCTGTCCACCACTGTTCACAGGGCAGCGCAGGACCAACTCTTTCATTCACAGCACTGGCTTTTCTGGCCTCGGATATTTGCCCAGCTCGAGCACCAGTGCCTACAGCATTTGCTCACTCTCTGTCTTTATCCATATCACCCTTGCTCGCTGTGTTCTTGCTGGAAAGATGCTCTCTAAGGCACATGGTATGAATCAGTCTTCACAGCTTGCTGCCGCCTGGCAGAGCGCGAGGGGTGCCGGGTCTGGGGAGAGGATGGGGCTCTCTGTTGGCTCATTCTCTGACACTGCCGAGTGCAAGGGCTTTTATTCCATATTGTAGTCCCTGCAGTCTATGTGGCCTATGGCGGCAGGTTTGGTCATCATTAATGTTGCTATTGTCACTACCCGAGCTATGTATAACTTGCATTTTAAATGGCATCTCGTATCTGCTACATTCTGCGTCGAACTGCGAGTCAGGCATTGTATAAAAACAAGGGAGAGAGCGTATGTGCGTGTGTCTGTGCGCTCTACAGAAACCTGAGGTGGAAATGCGATGCAGAAACCTGTCATGATAACATGCCCTCTACGTGGGAGGGAGCAAGAGGGAGTGTGTTTGATTGCCTTGGTAGGATGGTTACACGGGTAGCCTTTGTTTCGGAAGTTACGCAAGGAGATTTTGAGTGCTGCTTAAGTGCTTGGCTGCCTGGTTTGTCCTGACAGAAGTGCCTGTGCATTCTCCCATTGCGTGAGCTCTCAGGGGACGCCTGGGAATTCAGGATGCAGTGCTGAGCTGGAGTGTGTAGGCCTGCTATTGACTCTGATGATCGTGAAAAGACAGGGTTCCCACTGGCACATTAATCCTTGCTGCGCAAGCGTGCTAGCCCAGCAGTGGGAGCTCCTGCAGGTGGACCCCTCTGCTCAAGATCAGGTGTTCCTGGGGTAATTCAGGTGGGCAGGGACGTCAGGGGGTCATCTGGTCCATGGCTACAGCTATGCCTGTCAGGGTATTTTTGTTAAAGATTGTGTTTTTACTCAATACCTGTCTCTGGAGCTCCTGAGGCTTCAGACGAGTGCCCCTCCTCCCTGAAGGACGCCTGGTAGCTTTCCTAAACTGTCATCCCTCCACTGGTCGAAGTCTAGCCATTGCTGCTGTACACATCAAGGACAAAGGCAGAGTTATGAATCCACTCTAGCACAGAGATAAGACTCAGTATAATTAGAAACTTTTTATGTGGAGAAATGAATCAAAGCTGCTTCTACTCCTGGGACATTTTAACCCTTCACAGCTTCTATTGTTAGTTGTAGAACCATTTTTTTCTCAGTTTCAGGCTAGGAAAACCTGCAATAGGAGAGAAGTCCATGCTGAACTGACCCTGCTGAGCTGCTTGACCCCATGGACAAGTGAGTGGTGGTGGAGCGTGGCACACATCTTGGGACGTCTCTAGGCTGTCACATGGAGCGCTGGAAAGCAACTGTAAGACTGCAAAGCAAATATGTCATTTGGCCTTGTGGGTGGCCAGGGCCTTCAGTCCTGGTAAGCAGCTACAGCACTTCCACAGTCAGGGACCAAACTGGGAGCATGGGATTTTGTTAGTTTCCCAGTAATATTCCTGTTGTCTTTATTGCAGAAGGCCAGGGGGTTTGCATTGACCAGACAGCATGGAATCTCACGCCTTGTTTGGGCTTCAGCTGGTTTTAGCTCCATTTAACAGTTTCCTGTTGGTCAGTAACTATTGCCCAACTTGTTGTAGCTTGAGCTCTGTGAATAAGTGCTAAATGGGTGGTGAACCCTGGCATTGCGGTGCAGCAAACAACAGCCCTTTATGTTAAGTGAAGCTGGAGGAGGCTACTGGGCAACTTCCAGACTTCAGCTGGGAACCAGCAAGAAGGCAGTGTTAGCAAAACACATGAAAATGAATCCAAGCATGCGCAAGACCGAGGAGGAAGAAATCACTACCACAAGTGGCAGACTCTTCTTGGCAATGAATTCAGGGTGCTGATGACTTGTCGTAAGCCTGTTCTGCTTGAGGAAGAGCTGACCTTTCTCCAGTGTGGAGTTATGAGAGGCAAATTTTGCCTGACCAGTTTGATTGCCTTGTGTGAGGAGACAACAGATGAGAGCAATGGATGTTGCATACTTTGGCTTTAGCAAGATGTTTAACATGGTCTCTCAATTCACAAGGTACAGACGACTCCTCTGGAAAACTGGCTGGACCACTAACTCACAGAGTTACAATCAGCAGTACAAAGTCCAACTGATGGCCAGCTACTAGTATCTTCCTTTTGGGACCCTGCATCCCTCTGCTCCAGCACTGGTTAGGCCACATCTAGTGTCCCATTTTGGGCTCCCCAGTTCAAGAGATGTCAACGTACTGGAGCAAGTTGAGAGGAGGGCCACAAAGATGGCCGGGGCTTTAAGCATACAGCAAATGAGGAGAGGCTATGGAAAGGTGAAGGGGGACCTAATTGCTATCTTCTGCTATCTAATGGATAGTCATAGAGAGGAAGCCAGACTCTTGAAAGACAACGGATAAAGGTCACAATTTGGAACAGCAGAACTTCTGGTTGGTCATAAGGGATCTGTCTTCCCCCTCCATCCCTGGAAAGATGATGGAACAGCTCGTTCTGGGCGTCATCTCCAAGCATCTGGAGGAAAAGAAGGTTATCAGAAGTAGTCAACATGGATTCACCAAGGGGAAGTCACGTCTGACTAATCTGATAGCCTTCTATGAAGGCGTGACTGGATGGGTGGATGAGGGGAGGGCAGTGGATGTTGTCTACCTGGACTTCAGCAAGGCTTTCGACACTGTCTCCCACATCATCCTCACACGCAAGCTTAGGAAGTGTGGGTTGGATGAATGGACAGTGGGGTGGATTGAACAGTGGCTGAACGATAGAGCTCAGAGGGTTAGTGGTGCAGAGTCCAGTTGGAGGCCAGTAACAAGTGGTGTCCCTCAGGGGTCAATACTGGGTCCAGTCCTGTTCAATATATTCATCGATGACCTGGATGAAGGGATAGAGTGTACCGTCAGCAAGTTTGCTGATGACACAAAACTGGGAGGGGTGGCTGACACGCCGGAAGGCTGTGCCGCCATACAGCGTGACCTGGACAGGCTGGAGAGTTGGGCAGAGAAAAACCTGATGAAGTTCAACAAAGGCAAGCGTAGGGTACTGCATCTGGGGAGGAATAACCCCATGCATCAGTACAGGTTGGGGGCTGACCTCCTGGAGAGCAGTGGTGTGGAAAGGGACCTGGGAGTCCTGGGGGCCAACAGGATGACCGTGAGCCATCAATGTGCCCTGGTGGCCAAGAAGGCCAATGGCATCCTGGGGTGCATCCAGCAGAGTGTGGCCAGCAGGGCGAGGGAGGTCATCCTCCCCCTCTGCTCTGCCCTGGTGAGGCTGCATCTGGAGTACTGTGTCCAGTTCTGGGCTCCCCGGGTCAAGAAGGACAGGGAACTGCTGGAGAGAGTCCAGCAAAGGGCTACAGAGATGATGAGGGCATTGGAACATCTTTGTTATGAGGAAAGGCTCAGGGACTTGGGTCTTTTTAGTCTGGAGAAAAGAAGACTGAGGGGGGATCTTATCAATGCTTATAAATACTTAAGGGGAGGGTGCCAGGTAGATGGGAACAGTCTTTTTTCAGTGGTGCCCAGTGACAGGACTAGAGGTAACAGGCACAAACTTGAGCACAGGAAGTTCCATCTGAACATGAGGAGGAACTTCTTTACTCTGAGGGTGACAGAGCACTGGAACAGGCTGCCCAGAGAGGTTGTGGAGTCTCCCACACTGGAGACATTCAAAATCTACCCGGACACGGTCCTGTGCAACCTGCTGGACGTGTCCCTGCTGTGGCAGGGGATTGGACTTAGATGATCTCCAGAGGTCCCTTCCAACCCTGACGATACTGTGATACCGTGAAACAGTGGGACAGGGGCCAAAGAGGTAGTGGGATTGCCATCTTAGGAGGTATTCCACACTTGACTGCACAAGGCCTTAGGTGATGTAATTCAGCTGGGAGGTCAGCTCTGCTGTGATCAGTGGTTGGATGAGAGACCTCCAGGGTTCACACCAACCAAAATCTTTTTGTGATTATTGTATTGGCGCACTTCAGTGGAGAGTATAGCAGGACATGACACATCCCTCTTGTTTTTTAAAGCGAAGACATTTTATAAGAACCTTACCCTGTTATGAGCACCTTGGGAGGGTTAAGACAAGAACTGAGATCTTAGGAAATACCAGAAATAAGATAACTTCATCTTTGCCTGTGGCAAACAAACTGTACTATTCACGCTCTCATTTCCTGGACAACTTGGTTTACTTCTGAGAGCACCTGCTGCGCTCGGAGCACCATGTAGTGAGCGAAGGGGGTCTAGCTAGGCAGGACCACAGCTGCATTAGCAGCATGAGCGCTGGACAAGGTTCGGTGCTGCTCGATGTCCAAGGACTGCCTTTGAGAGGCATGTCTGGGAGCCAGGTTGAAGGCGGAGGATGTATCTCCACATGTCATAGGGCACTGTCGGAATTCATAACCTCCCTGATGTTTCTGAGACTTACTTCTCTGGGTGATGAGCGCAACAGATAAATGCAAGAAGAAGCAAAAGATTCCCTATTCAGAGCAGGGTTTGATGTGTAGTAAACAAGCCCTGAGGCTGTACGCTGAATGATGAAGATACAAACTGCACTGAACAGTGCAGGAACGCAGCACAAAACAGCGTAATGTGTAGCTGTCCAGAAAAGACTGGTTAATCTGTCTGGAAATAAAGATGTGAAGCACAGACAGTGCACCACGTCAGTGTGAAATCGGTGAGCACTGCAGGTGCTGAGCTCCATGAAGGAGCCAGTGCAGCCTAATGAGAGGTGTGCAGGGCAGAATGGGCAGAGACTGCTCAGAGCAAACAGGCTGCAAAATCCAGACTCAGGAGCTGGGGAGGAGCGGGCTCAGTCAGACAGACCCAGCTGGGACATTGCAAATGCTGAGCACTTGTTGGCAGGAGGGCACTCAGAAATGCTGCAAATGGAGAGAGCGGGCAGGAGCGGTTCCTCCAATCTGAGCGGCAGGCATCACAGAGTTTTGGTGCGTTATCTAAGGAATCTGTTGTGCCTGGGAACGCAGCAGTGGTGTTTTGGGTGTGATCCTGCCTTGAAAGAAGTCTGGCATGAATGGTCATCCCTTATATTCTGTATTCAAACCTAGAAAAACAGCAGAACAAACACTAATAGCAATGTATGGGCCCGGTCTGGCCGCTGAGACAGAGGTTATACCCATCTGGGGCTCACTTTTCTCCACAGGACCACGTGAGACTCTGCTGTGCCCTGGAGCTGACTGGAGAGCACTGACTATCCTTGGAAAATGCAAATCACCCTTGTTGTTTCTACGTCTTGTCAGGTTGTATAAAGATGCTTCAAGTTTATGCCAGGCCACCGTGTGAGTTGGAGTTGCTCTCCGTATCTGCTCTGCCTTCCCCACCGTTGTTCCCCTTCTGCTCCAGAGATGAACACAGGAGAGCGTTAGACCCCAAACAGACCCATTGAGTTTCCTTACTCATTTGATAAGGCCTGTTAGTACACCTGTACTGACTGACATTAATTAGCTGTTAATCTTTCCTAGTTCTCTTGCATCAGCCCTCCCACGACTCCTGGACACGGCCTCAGACGACAGGACTGTCCACCTGCGCTGCACAGCTCCACTGGTGCTCTGAGCAATGCCGAGGCTTTGTACCAGCAGCAGATGCTGACCATCCAGGCACAGGTTATTGTTTATATCAACTAAATTACCCAGTGACCCAGGCCTGCTTCCTGCAGCACTGCCCAGCAGCCCTGCCTATTTACCATTTAGCTCTGAAATTGCAATAATGAGATTACTTGATATAAAGCAAAGCTCCACCAGCTTTCCCGCTCTGGCTCTCCTCCTCCCGTTCTGCACAGAGGGCTCTCTCCCAGGAGGAGTCAGCAGTGGATTTGCTGCTAGAGATTGCGCTCGCTCTGGCTTTGCCTGTATCCTTCAAAGAGAATCACTGCGAGGAAGGAAGAGCTGTTAGTTTAATCAGACTGTTTATCCCTTCAAAGTGAGAAGTTCACTTGCAATAAGTAGAGGAGCTCAGTGGGCTCAGCTAACAGCAGCTTATCCCACCAATTTGTGCTTCCGGAGATGGCTTCTCCCTTCTCCTGAAGGTGCAGGGGCAGTGGTGGTTGAGAGGTATGCTTGGTCCAGACAGACAGAGCGGGGCATAGCTGTTGTCAGGGAAAAAAATGCAGTTATAGAAGAGCTGTGAGAGCATTTTGGAGAAATGTGTTAAGAGACTGCACTAGGCAATGAGCATCCATGGGACTGAGAGCAATCGGGTTTTATGGATCAGGACTCATAGGCCCTCCTGAGGAGGGGGCTGGGTGCTTAAGGGTTAGTAGCAGCGAGACAAGTGGCCATGGGCAAGCTGGGTCTGGTGCTTCTGGTCTGAAAGCGGCTGGTTGTGGAGAAGGGCTGGTGGCTCCATCACACACAAGGACCGATTACACTCAAATTCACTCTCCCAGCAAGAGACTGTTTGTTCCTGCTTGGGAACATGGTGCGAGTGGCACTTCTGATGGAGCAAGGAGAGCTTTTACTTTTAAAACAACCTCTGCTGTGTTTAATTCCCAGACTGAGAAACAAATGCTCAAAGCAGGTGTGATGGCAAAACAGAGGGGTTTGCCCAATTTGTGGCAAAGTGAAGGCCTAATATGTTGCAAATGTAATGCCTTCACAGGTGGATGTGTTCTTCTTGTGTTCAAACATTGGAGGATGGGGCTTCATTTTGCACATAAGGCGGTCTGCAGAGGGGGTTGAGGTAGGAGGAGAGCAGCTGTGGAGCGGGTAGGACTGGGTGTCAGGACCATGTCCAGCCTCATTCACAGCAGCACCACTTCATCCTGCACCAGCAGAGCCCTGGTCACCCCTTCCCCAGGGGTTGGTGGGAGGTGCATCCCAATTCCTGGCTGCGTGAATCTGAGAGAAAAAAACCAAACAACAGCAATAATAACACCCCCCCCACACACACCAACTTTTGGTGGGTGGTGATTTGGCTGCGGCTGGATTTACCCAAGGCTTTGGGAACATGAAAAGGGACTGGCATGCTAAATCCACTCTGACCTGAGTACTGCTGAGAAGTACAGAGATGGCAGATCTTGTTAGAGCAGAAGTGTGTAATAAAGCCTGTGCCTTCTTTTGCTGCTCTTTGAGCCATAGCCACAGAGAGTGGGGCACAGCTTTCTCTGGACACATCCTAATGCATGGATAAAACAGGATTTTAACTCTTACCTGCTCCCACTTACTTGAGGCCCGTGAGGGAGGTTATTCTGTTGCATTAGAGCAGATGGGCAGAGTAGCCGGGGACAAATCCAGACAAGAGCTGCTGCATGGTAGAGGAGAAAAATGTGGAAATTTGATAATTGAGGGTAAGGTTGGGGAAGGCAGTAGGACCTGCCTTAAGAGAGGCACTTGGTCAGCCTGTCTTCCTTGCCCTGTGGTGATGGAGTCAAGGTGCTGCAGTTAAATCGCTGATGCTGGCACTTGCACAGGATCTTATATATTAACTGCACTGTTGTTCTGTTGCAGACATGAGTGAAAAATTACCCTTCTGAAACTACACTAATCGCAGCATGCAGTATGTATACTTGCAAGCACAGTATGACCCTGCCAGGTAGGGATACGCTACAGTTCTCACACTTACTTATGACTATTTAGTATCTTTACAGTAGCAGCACCAGTGAACACTGTTTATATTATGCTGGGGCTTTATTATATTAGGTGCTGCACAGAGAAACAAAAATGTTCCTTTTCCCAAAAGCAGCTCAGAGGCCAGGTGTGGGATAGGGGCTCTGGGCACCTGTAGTCAGTAACATCGTCTTCTCTGCGTCTCTTTGGATTTCATGCAATTTGCACTATACAGATCATTAACAAAAATGTGTTGATCAGATCTCTGTGACTAACTAGAAATTGAGATTTTATTCCTCCCTCCCCTCCAGTAAGAGGTAATAGACCCCATGCCCAAAGCTTATTAGGGATCCAGATCGCACCTGTATAACCCGTGATGAGTTCCTGAAGAGTGTGTGTGTGTTGATGATGAACTTCTGATTTATAAACCTCCTATTTACAAATTAATTCTCAAGCACAGACACTTACGCTGACCTGAGAAACCAGCCCTGACGAATACCTTTCAAGCCCATTATATTCTTGCGAAATATACTGCTCGCTTTGGCCTCTGCATTGCCAAAGAGCTCCATGTTAGAAGACATATCAATGATAAAATTAAAAGGGATAACGGTTTCATTGCTTATTATTTGAGATTGTTTGCAGTTACTACCATCCTTTTAACTTGAGGTCTGAGCTAGCAGCTGAGCTAGAGGGCAGGCATTTACCCCTGTTCCTGGTGCTGCCATCTTCCTTGCCGAATGTCTTATTGCATGGTTGTGGAGGAGTCATGACCGAAATGAGGAATGTCCCACGGAAGGGTCAGCTTGTGAGTGCTGGGTGCAGCTCTTGGGGTAGACTCTGGAGGGGGAGAGCTTTGCTGGTGGCTGTTGGATTTGTCATTCATCTGCCGTCAACCAGCATCCTTTGAAGGCCATAGTAGGAACCTGGGTAGAGGACTGTGTGTGATCTAGTGCCTGCTCTTGCTGGTAGCGATGCCCTTGTGTTTTCTCTGCTGTGCCTGGGCTTGCTGAGGAGCCAGGACAGGGTCTCATCTGGCTAAGCGATAGTCCCTTTGATGATGTCTCCATGTGAATAATTACCCACTGCCTGAAGACACAGGATCCTGGAATTTCATCTGGCCATATTCCCTGGCACCTTGACTTTCAGGAGAATAAATTTCCTCCAGTGCCTGCCACTGCATTAATTACTGAGTGTGCCTGGAGGAGTTTGAGGGAGCTGACCGCTTCTTCCCTGAGGCCATCTGGGAACCAGAAAAAAGGCTGCCTGGAGTCCCTGTGTCCTGAAAAGCTGGATTCTGTAGGAGCGTGTCTAATCACAGCAACAGGAAGCTGAGATAAATGTGTGCAAAGTCCCAGAGCTTTTAGTATCTGTCCAGCAAATGGGATACCTGCAGGCCTCTTTCTGCCTACAGGAGATACGGACATCCATCTGGCACTGCATCATGCCATGTGACCATACCTGCAGGTAACTATGCAGCTTGTTCAATCCCTGCTCAAAACGTGCCTGGCCCAGACAGGGATGCGATTGCGCTGACAATGTGCAGCGCTGAATGCTCCAGCATCAGTCCAAGCCCTGCATACTGATGTATACAGCTGGAGCAACCCACGGCTGGCTTTGCTAGATGACACTGCAGGGCTATTAGCAACTGTTTTTTCCTGTAAAACTCAGAGCCTGCAAGACAAGAAGTACCTGGTTGCACTACTGGAAGCAGCAGCTGCGTATCACATTCTCACAGGCCCCTGCAACTCACTACTTGGGAGGCTGACACAAGACACTTCAAAGCTGTCCCGGTACGGCTCCCAGTAGCCTGGTGTGGGATGTCTGCATGGGGTGAGGTGGAGTTTGCTTGCCCAGGCAGAGATATTCAGGGATGTGAGAGGTCCTGGAGTACATAAGAAGTCACCCCAGGGATGAAAGTTGTAACACAGGACCTACTGGAGTCCCATGCCCTTTTGGAATGACAGCTGGAGGCAAAGCTGGGTCTCCCAGGCATCTCATATGGCACCAGACGCCTGTGTGGGCAATTGAATCCATATTCTGGTTGCAGAGCAGACACTGGCTTCACCTGAATCTCCCTCCAGACCTTGCGAACTAGAGCTCCAGGGTTTGGTTTGGTTACCTCAATACCAGTCTTCAAGTACTATCTTAGATTCCCCAGGGTGCTCCCCCTGGACATGAGTCTCCAGTAGACCCTGCGTTTGATCTGTCGGCACTGTGTGGATGTCTGGGATACTCCAAGGCATCCAGAGCAGCACTATGAGTAGACATGTATGCAGCTGAATCCAAGTTCCATTGACTGTGGTAGGAAGCTGTACATCCTGCTCCCTTGTAGGTGTCCAAATTTGAGCGGAACCCCTCAATTGGCTCCCCCTGGCCAAAAGTGATCTCTGTTTCTAAATGGAGTCTGAGGTGGCAGCTGAGATGGTGATGCTGGCACTGGGTATATACATGATTAGGTAAGACGAATCTTGCAGGTGGAGTTTGGGATTATGTCCATTTTAGTTCTTCGTATCTGTCCGAGAGCTGTTTTGCAGGATGCTTTGGGGACCTCCTGGTGGTGGCGCGTTTTCAGTGCAGATTGAGACCTGCGGGTTATGGTGCTTTCAGTCCATTTTGTAGGGGTGATGTTGATTTTACCATTTGAGTTTCATGGTCGTAATGTCATATGAGACCAAATGAAATGCTCTTCACATTTAATTATCATTAAATTATTAATTTACCTTTGTCACCCAGATTTATCATTCCATCAAGATAACAGGTTATGCTGATAAAGTCTATTTTCTGTGAACTCCCTTAGAACAGTCAGCTGTTCTGTCTGGCTGACAGGCCTGTAATTACCCAAGTCTTCTCATTTACCTTTCTAAATATTGGCACAGAATTACCTTTTTTCCCATCTGCTGGACCTCCTGGCTCTGTTCTCACTTCCTCACTTCCACCCATAGATCTTCTTTGGCTGACTCTCATACTAGCAAACCCAGGCAGTCTGCACAGGTTTTTGCCTTTGGTCAGGACAGGAATTCTCAGTTATCTCCAAGTTTTCTTCCTGTAAGGGAGTCACATTTCTGCCTATCCTGAAAGGTGGGAGGCCACCCCTGCGTTTGTTCTTCCTTTTCCGTTAAGCAAGGTGTGACCTCCTTACTGAGAGCAATATTTGCAAGGAAATCTGGGTCACTAGATTAGTCTAAAAGGAACTTGCAATAATTTTGTGGCATCTTTTGCGGAGGAGAAAACAGGTCTTTGGTCTCGCAATGATCTTGTGAAGGCTGAGAAGTTTTCCAGCCCTCTGCACAGGCAGAATGTGGTGGCCATCCGTGCTCATGATGTGATGCTCCTTGGTTGGTGCTCACACATCAGTCCTTCTGGCAAGCCTAGCTCAGTTTCTCTTGTGCATTGCGCATGGCCACTCCTCGTGTTTTGGTCTGGTCAATTCCTTGGCTGTTTTCTCGGTTGTAATCTTCTTGGAAAGCAAGAAGCCTGGAGTCGGGAACTTGGGAGTCTGGCTGATAGTCTCAGGCTCTCTTGGATCAATTTTTTCTCCCTGCAAGCTTAGTAAACCCTCTGCTAGGATTAATAAGCAAACCCAGGTCTGCGCCCAAGTCCCAACCCGCGTGTGTCTTTGGCTGCTGACTCTTCTCACCTCACTTATCGTGTGAGTGATCCTCTCACCTGCCTCTTTCCCAAGTAGCTCCACAGAGGTCTGCTGCTGAATGGAGACCTTCTCTGTGCCTGCCACTGCGGGACACACAACCAAGGAATGAGAGCAGCACAAACAGCAAGTTTAACCAAGTCATTACCCTTCAGTATACAGTAAATAACATAATTGGCTTTAGGCCCATCTCAAAACCTCTGCTGTCTTCCTGACAGAAGGGTCATAGCATTTAAACGCTGTGCGCACAGGCATTAGGCAGCGCTGGGGAATTGGAAACCACAAATACTTTCTCCTCGGGCAAACATGATAAATGTGTATTTACATAAAAATGGAATCAGGAAAAGTTAACAAGTGTTAAATACCAACTCTGGAGGCTCTGATATGAAGGGAAGCACAGAGTATCAGGAACAGATGGATTTGAAAGCTTGCAGAAAGACTCATCAGAGCAGTTCCAGCTGCCTGAACTCATATATAAGGCAAAAAGGAAAAGGTGGCCAGAAAACATCACCAGCCTTAAGACATAGGCAGTTGTGGTGTTGGCAGGGATTTTACCTGACATGCTACTGCGATGTCCTAGAAGGTATTAGCAGCTATTTGACAAGTGGGGTCTGGGCGAGTGTGGATATTTGGATTTACAAAAAGTGTGGGAAAAGCCCTTCTATGACAGCTCTGAAGGAAATTTAATGGTCACAGCTTAAGGGGAGAGTACTTGCAGGGACTAATAGCGCGTTGACCAAAGACTAGAATGAGTATTTGTTTTTCATAGGAAAGGGAAATTGTTGGGTGGCGTGAAGATCTGTGCTGGAGCTGGCAGTGCTCAACATATTCACAAGAAAAGAAGATAATTGTGAATGGCAGTATTTTTCATTGGTGCAGTGTTATTTAGGATAGTCAAATCTAAAGCAGTTTGTGCAGTCCTGCACCAGCTCCCGTGTCCTTGGGCTGCACCCTGAGCTCCCAAAGAGTTCCTGCAGGTCTCACGGCTGTTTGTTGTTCCTGGCCTCACTTGATACCCTGGCACCCAGCGCCCCAAATTTAGCATCACAGGACAAAAAGTCACTGCAGGACATCTGCAAGGAGATGAGGACCTGTAGGAGACTGAGTCCTCGCAGCACGTGAGCCCTCTGCCTGGGCTCCTCATGTTTGCTCTGGAGAAGATTTGCCAGGACCAATATTCAGCAATAGCTGCAGAATTGGCTCAGGGTGTCTTTAAATAGTGATATGCACTGGATGCTTAATTTGAAAAAAAAAACCAAGCCAATAAAAATCTTTAAGGCTATTTAAATTCGTGCTGAGGATAGGATTCAGCACCTGGGACCACTGGTCTGTGAACAGACCCAGAGCTGTCCTTGTAGCCTTGGATAGGCCTCCTGCACTGCCACCACAACCATAAATGCTCACAGTTCTCTCTGGGGCATGGAGTCACTTTTTTTTCATTGCATTTCATATTTAATACACCTTAAAGGCTAACAAGTATGTCAGCACCTTAATACTGCAATGTACTCCAGGACCAAATGTGATGCATAGATACCACAAATGATACTTGGACGGCATCCCAGTCTCCCCATCCTGCACCTTTTCTCTCTGCTTTAAGGAATTCATTCCCAGGATGTTAAAGATTCCTCTTCTTTGTGATATTGCAAGAGGCACAAGATCTTTGAAATGGGTTGCAGGCTTAATGCTTAAGAGGAATGCTTAATTTGGACTCCCTAACATATCCTTGATCAGATAAATGATGAAGGGCTGCAGCAAGAGGGAGGATAAATGTGTGACCAAAAGTTCGAAAAAGCTTTAAAAAAAAATCCTTGGAATGGCAAAATAGACAAATTTGAGAGGGGAAAAAAATAGTCAAGAAACCAAACAAGAGGGTCCCGTTCAGTGACATATGCATTTGCCAAAACTGCAATAAATAGACAGGCAGAGCTGAAGTGTGAAGTGTGGAGGTGTACTCCTGCTTGTAATTATAGAGAAACAAACACACTTTGTCATCCTTATGGGAGAAAGCATCCTTACGAAATGCCTAGCATCCACCTTGTTGCTGAGATTAATACGCTGGATATTTACATGTTAATGCAACACATCTTTGCTCAGACTATCATAATGCCATTAAAAATAAGTAAATGCATTCCAAAGATTGTTCAAAGGAAAATTACTAGTAGTGGATAAAAAGAAGCCCTGAAAAAAGGGACCCAGGAA
The DNA here is from genome assembly GCA_017639485.1 of Pluvialis apricaria. Taxonomy (NCBI): domain Eukaryota; kingdom Metazoa; phylum Chordata; class Aves; order Charadriiformes; family Charadriidae; genus Pluvialis; species Pluvialis apricaria. The sequence goes on from CM030033.1 coordinate 3,429,910, forward strand.
AAATGGAGAAGGCAAGAGGTGATGGGCGCAAACTGCATTAAGGGAAGGCTGGACTAGAAATAAGAAAAAAAAAATTCCTATGCAGGGGAGTGGTCAGGGGCTCAGGAAAAGATCATTCCTCCCAGGTGTTTGTTTAACCCCATCTTATAACCAAGTTTATACACTCCAGTGTAGCATGGTTGCATTGTATCCACCTTCATCCATACTATTTTAGAGCTGCTATCAAGCTATTTGCTCCCTAATATGTGTTTCTGAATTGGGCTGTTCTTATGTAGGCTCTGGGCACGTGTCCTCCCTAAATTGCAGCCTTTTTTTTTTTGCAGACTATTTCTCCCAATTTGTCAAGGTTATTTTGAATTCTAATCCTGGCTTCAAGTTGATCCACCTGCAGATTTAATAAGAAAAGTCTTCATGGCATCATGAAAGTCAGGTATGAAACACTGAATAACAGTAGGCCTCGGCCAGATTTCCTCTTGATATATTTTCCCATTTTGAGCTAAAACCATCTCCCAGGTAGGTGTTTTGTTTTTTTTTTTTAGTGGTAGATTGTTCTGCACCAGTTTTAGAGAAGCTTAACTTAGATGACTTTCTCTACCTCATCTATAGGAATGTCATACAAGAAGGTGTCAAAAAATGTGTGGAAATCCCTTTACATGGCATCTTCTTTGGGCTGTCAGGAGGATTCTTGGAGAAAACCACTGAATGCTCTGGACCTGCAAGTCTAGAAGCCCTCCATGATGAAAGTCATCAAGCCCAGCTAATACAGAAATTAACTTCCTGATCTGTTATCTCCTTCCCTTGCATTATAGAAGATTTCACACTTCTGCCACTGGAGCAGCTCCCTTTTGAGTAAAGGCTGTAGCGACAGGAGCCTCGTGCTTGTGACTGTCGCCTCTCGACAGCATTTCTGCGTGGTGAAGCACTGGGCCACCCCTCACTGTCACCCTTTGCGTACTGCCAGTGCCTTACAGAGAGGTCGTGGGTGCCTCTGGAGTCCTCTCAGGTTGTGTCTCCTTTGGAGCCCGGACCCTCTGACTTCGTGCTTCATCCCCTGTGCTGTTCTTAACTGTCCATCCCAAGTAACCTGAAGTATTTTTCCTTTCTTTTCACTTCTGTCCTATGCTTGATGTCAATGCAAAGTTTCTGGTTTTGAAAAGTTGGTCTTTTATTAAATTCCTGCTGCTGCTTCCTCATCAGAATAGTTTTCAGTTGTTGCTGCTGTTTCTCTAAGTAACCACAAATTCTCTTTAGCATCTGGGTAGATTTCCCTTCCATGGGCTCTTCCTCATCAATTTTACCAGTTTGTGAAGCAGCTGGATTTTTTTAAGTTAGTGATGTTAGAAAAACTTCAGCTTTAGGTTTTTTGTTTGTCTGTTTTACCTTTTGGATAAGAGCAGTTCTGCCAATGCAGTCATAAAACTTGCCAAGCAATCAGTGATTTACAAGATCCCTGTCAAGCAATCCTGAGTAGCTAAAATCCCTTGCTACCACCAAATACTGTTTTTTGGATGAGATTGCGAACCACTCATTAAAATGGCTGGTCTGTTTTCTCTTCCTAGCTGGATTTCTGTATGGCTCTGCTCTAGTGGCACCCATTTTTCCTTCTTTAATTCTTATTCAAAGACTATTTCCTACTGCAGTCTTGTACTCAGTGAATGTACCTATGCTCTTGAGATCCTCCTTTTTCTCCTTGTTTGCCCTTCCTGAACAAGCTATGCAGTTGGATATTAATATTCCAGACATAAGTTAACCCAACAAGCCTGTTATGCCAATTAAATTGGAATTTTGCTTTGTATGAGGAATTTGAGCTCCTCCTGTTTGTTCTGTTTCTGATGTTTGTATACACAGATTTCTAAGACGTTAAATGCATTGTCCACTATTGTCCTTGTCCTCTTATGAACTATAAATGGTTCAAAAGCCATCCTGAAAACAGTATGGGTTTCTTGCTTGTCAAAAGGTTGTTTCAGAACATTACTTCTCTGGTGGTTAGAATCCTATTAATTTTCAGCCTATGTTCATGGCAAATTTATATTTATTTATTCTTGTGCCAATTTGTGCTTTGGATTAAATAGGTCTTCTCCCTCCACGGTGTTTACTTCCCTGTCATATTTATAGCAAGTGTTTCTGCCTCTCCTTAGCCTTCGCTTTGTTGCATTGAACAAATTGAGTTCTGTCATTTCTGATGGACTCCTGTTTTTGGGCAGAAATCCTTAGGATCAGTGTCTAAGCACGTGCCTGTTCCTTTCCTCTGCTAAATTGCATTGGAGTGATGTTACTCCAGACCTCAAGATCGGGCAGCCCTTCTTGTGCGGTAACGTTACTCCCCATTGTATTGACGTTGCTTCAACTTTAGGCCAGCTACAAATTTTGTGCTAATTCCTGCTGGAATCACTCAATGGAATATTAACTCCTAGGTGGCTGTTTGTTAGCTGATCCATTCATTGCCTGCTGGTAGAAAGTAGTGTTAGGCTCTGGAGGTCTCCAGGCAGGGAGTGCTTGGTTTGTCATCAGGAGGTGAGCAAGGGCTCCAGGAGACGGGATTATGCTCAGTGCTCTCCGTTTGCTGCATAAAGGGGTGCTGCTGGATGCCGCTGCGGGCTGAGGATGGGATGTGGGTGAGCGCTCATTTGCAGCTCCCTGGAGCAGGAGCTCAGCTGGGCTTGGTCTGTTCCCGAGACAGTGGCTTGAGGTGGCGGAGACCAAGAGGTGATTCCAGAAAAGGATCCTTTTAAATAAGGCAGTTTTAGCTCAAACTGTAAAACTCGGCAGATGCTGAAGACAAGAAGTCTGGCTTGTCCAAACACAAGTATTTACTGCTGTCATCCCAGGGCTGCTCTAACAACCAGGAGGAGTGTTGGAATTAACAGGCTGAAACTGTGTCAGAAACGAGGCAAAGTGGGTTAGTGTGGCGATGCACGGGAGGCCACGCTTCTGTCCTGGCGGAGCACACCTCTGACGGTGCAGACTGGTCTTACTGGTGGCCGTGATGGGCATGCCAGGCTTGGGCTGCTGCAGTGTCACTCCCTGTCCTCTCCTCTCCAGCCCCTCTGATGGGGCTTGCCCCACACACTGTGCTCACTGCTGCGGGCTGCACCTGGGATGCAGAACAGGTGGTCATGGGTCTCAAGTGCCCCAGGGCATCTCGAGTGGCCCTGGGCACTGATATTTAGACACTGCAGCCACCCAGATCTGACCCATGAGTGGTCAGCTTTGGGTGAAGCACCTGTGTGTAGGTGTGCAGGGACAGGCATCTTTGTGGGTGCTAAATGTGATGTCTTGACTTCTTTTACAGTCACTGGAGACGAAAAAGCATTTCAGCTTGCTCTGGACACCTCTTATTTGACAGGTGAATTGCTCTGGTTCAAACAAATGTGAAGGCAGAGCTGGCCAGAGCTTTGTGGTGATCTGTCTTGATCTGCTCTCGCAGCCAGCTTTCTAAAGGAACCAAGAGGTTTTTAAACTCAAACGAGCCAAGTTTTATTGTAATATGAGCTAAAATACTTAACAAAGATATCTCAGCTCAGACTGGACTAAAATGGATTTATTTAACTCTCCCCTGCCCACTTGCAGAAAAGAGTATTGCCTCCAGGCCTGTCTTTAGTCGCCTGACTTTCTGAGGTGCAGAAAACTCTGCACGGTCTCCTTTGAGCCTGGGGACATTTCTCCCTCTTTCAGTAGTGTCTGCTCTCTGCATGCTCTCGTGGTGCAGATGTCCCAGCACCTCCTGCCACACGTGCCAGCTCTGAATTTCCTGTGTCAGTGTGGACAGAACCTCAATGAAGATTTGCCTGTGAGGATGATGGGGAAGGATGCTTCATCCCTGCAGCATATTCACAATAGCCAACACCCGGCCTGCTACAAAATGTTCCTTGTTCCCAAAGGGAGAGACCAGAGAGGCTCCAGGAAAAAAGGTCTGGACTTCTTCGAGGTACCTGTGCATGGAGGGGAGGGGAAAGGGCTTTCACGGGCCTTCAGTGAGGTTGAGTAGCTCTCCCTTGTGCTTGTGCACACAGGGTGTCTTCTTCCCCCAGGCGATCCAGACAGATGCTGCTTTCCCAGACCCATCATTCAAGAAGGGCAAGGAGGGTCTGGGGAGCTATGGGCTGGTCAGCTGCACCTCCTGGAGGACGTTTTCAGGCACATAAAGGACAACAAATGTCTGGGGACAGCCAGCAGGGATTTACCAAGCATGCCTGACCAAACCACTTACTACCTGTGATGTGATGTCTGGCTGTATGGAAAAAGGGGGAGCCGTGGATATTGTTTACATTGATTTTTAGCAAGGCTTCTGAAGTCGTGGAGCATACTTATAGGCATACCGGGTAGATATGGACAGGCTGAATGTATGGTAAAATGGGTGGAAATTTGTCTAGCTGGTGTTTTTAAGGAATACTGGTCAACACTGGTCCTTCTGTCAGTCTCGGTGTGGGTACCTGTAAGCCACCTGCTGATGCTGATGTTCCCTTTGCCAAACAGCTCTGAGTCATCAGCATCCACGTCAGCCTGCTGGGACCCGCTTGGAGAGGCCCAGCCCTGCCTTAGGTACCTCTTCATGGCTGTTGTTGGAGCTGGTGGTGGCTCTTCGCCAAGGACTCTTGGACGTCCCACCTCCAGTCAGTGCCCAGCTCCTCCAGGTAGTGAGCTCCAGCCCTTTATTTCCTCTGTGGGCTTTTCCCTTTCCCCATAGGCAATGGTGCATCTCCCCAGAGTCTGTGTTGTTCCTGTTAAGGGTATCCAGACTGACTCACTCATGGGCACAGCTCCCCAGAAACCCATGGCAGAGCAGCCTGTGGGTGTACTTGAGGTCTGGTCCAGCTGTCTGGAGAGCCCAGGAGCACCCTTGGCTGTCTTCTCAGCACCACATCCTGGCTTCTCCTTGATGCCTCTGCCAGATGATGGAAGGAGGATGACTGGAAGCAGGGAAGACCTACAGGAAGAAGCCTTCCAGCAGTGTGCAGAAGATCCAGGGGCTGCAGTAACTCGAGGTGACCAAGGTGTCGCTCTGAATGCATTTGCACTGTGCCAAGCTGTCTGCGCAAATAAGGTCCTCTCATGTTGGGAGGGAGAAGCCCTGCAGTGTTTGGCGGACGGTGAGCCAGCAGTGAAGAGGCTTCACAGTTTGCTGTGTGAAGAGTTATGTAAGCTCTGAATAATAACAGAGCTGTTAAATATGACTTCTTGAATGCAAAAAAAATAACAAAGCAATCATCCCGGCAGGCACAGCAGGAGCCGGAGGGAAGCAAAGCACTGTGAAGGAAGGATCTTCTTGGTGACTCGATCTTGTGTCTTCCTCAAAGCGGTCAGAGGCACAGGTGTGTTGAGGATCTGAGCTGCAACATTCCCCAAAGGACAGAGCTTGTGTCAGGCCTCTGGTCTGTCTCCATTCTTCTGTGCTTTAGGGACTTGCAAACTGTTACCACCAAACTGCTGTCGGAAACGGGAGATCAGCCATGGCCCTCTCCTGCTTTCAGTCTGTGCAACAGGGTGGGAGGCAAATGAGGGTCTGCAAGGCACCAGGGCTGTTGTGAGGACCAGTGGCAAGCCAAGGGGACTGGTGCTCCTTGTGGTATACTCTTCTAGGACACAGTGAGCGGTTTTTCCTCAAATGCATCATATATAAAAGCACAACTTCCCCCCTGAGAAGAACCTGCTAAAGACCTCTGTGGGCGTGCAACTCTTGCCCAGCACAGCGGTAAACACAACCGTCCTGCTTCCAACTCACTGAGCCACCGGTCCCTGACAGCCCCGGTGCATCCCCTGTCCCTGGAGGTATGTACGCAGTCTGCACCCCTGCCAGGCTGTGCTGAGGCTCTCCATGACACACAGTTCAGCACTCTCCCTTCCGCCCTGGGGCAAAACTCTGCTGTCGCCCTGCAGAGTTGGAGGCAAAATGCCCTCTCTAGCGAGTTAAACAGTGTGAAGGGATTGTCACTGGATGGCCATCATCTCTAGATGGGTTTGGTTCAGGCCAAATCGTGCTCTTCCAGACTGTTCCTGGATGAGCATGGGGAGGTTTTTCTGGGCAGGGACTGTGCTCAGGAGCAATTTGTGCGTTGAGCTCACTTGTGGAGGTTGAAGAGAGCTTGATAGCCTGGATATGGGCTGGGCAATGCCAGCTGACATTAGTGCTGGAGAACAGTCCTGGATGCATTTAATTTACTAGTACAAAGAGACATCCTGGCTGGAGAAGCTGTAGATCTGGGCTGGTGAAGGGCTTGGTGCCAAGTGTGGGAACAGTGCCCACCGCACGGAGCAAGGTGCGTTCACAGCCGGAGGACTCACGGGAGAAGCGTGTGGACAGCACAGGCTCCTTAGACACAGGCCCCTCCGTACGGAGGCAGGCAGCTGACAGATTCACAGCGATGGTCTCTGCACAGGGATGCACAAAGGGGTAGGCTCTTGTCGTGTTTGTGGCTTCAAGCGTTTGTGTCCCCTAGGAGACATGTCTGGTGCCCTTGGCTGGTGGGAGCACACAATCTCATGCTCGGCCGCTGCTTGGGGTCGGAACACGCCATGGAGATGCTGCCTGGAGAGCGCTACTGTCTCCAAGACGAGCAGGGGACCGGTTCGGTCCAGGGACAGCCCATGAGCTCAGCTTTGCTGGCTCGAGGGCAGCAGTTCTGGTGCTTGGCTGTTTCTCTGCAATGGGCTGAAGCCATGTGTGCTCCTCCCCGATTCCGGGAAGAGGATGGTGCCTTTGCAGCTGTTTGTTCTTGGGAACTGACAGTCCCAGAAAAGCTGCCAAATTTCCGGCTGATGGATGAGCCCCTCTCGGAGCCTGAAAACCTTTCAGGCAAACAGAGCAGAGCTCTTTAAGGAGCTGCATGTGGGGATAACTCAGAGTGAGGGGGCAGAATTGCAAATGGGAGCACTGTAAAGGGTGGTGACAAAAATGCCTCTTCACGTGCATGGTAGTCCCCAAAGCTGTGCTGGGAAGAGAGTCCAGCAAACTGGAATTACTGGCCTGAGACAGGGAGAATATGGAAGAAGTTAAGACACAGTGAAGATGTGAGCTCCTGACATGATGGGGAAGCAATGTGCCCTAAGAACAGGCATTAAAAGAAGCAAATTTGGAATGAAGAGAATGAAATTATTCCTGTTACGGCTGGAGATCTGGGGAACTCCTTGCCACAGTGTGCCATTAAACTAAGTGACTTGGGAGTTAAACATCGTCTTCTCTGGCGCTGTTTGTGGGTCAGTACTTCCAGCAAACCCTTCTCAGTTGAAAGGCACCTTAGAGGGAAGCCGAATTACCCCAGGGCCTATGTGGATTGGCTTATCTGGGATGTCATGCTTAAAGAGAGCGCAAAAGGAGAGCAGAAAACAAATGGCAAAATCAGATTGCAAGGCTGCTCGCCAAGATTACCAAATGCAGGCAAGTCAGTCTCTGCCTCGTAGTGCTCACATGTGGGTCTCCTGTGGTCCTCGGAAGTGTTTTCTGACCATCTCCAGCCACCAGCAAAGCAAGCAGCTCTTGGTGACCTGTTGGTCTCTCAATCAGGCTGATGCTCTGGTGTGTTATCCCATGTGTGTGCTCTGTTAGTTATCCCACGTGCAGGGAAGTGTCACCATCCAGCACTGCTGAACCAAGCAATATCCATCCAGGAATGGAAGCACAAACTGCACAAGCCATTAGAAAGCATGTCGAGGGCTCCAGTGCAAGGCACAGGGGCTCTTCCCACACTGTCTGGGCTGCAGACTCCTGCAGACGAAGGAGATGCCTGCCACTTCTGAAAGTCTGGGTAGCACACATGGGGTATTTTTGGCTTTTCATCCAGGTGCTAGGGCCGAGCCCTTTGCCATAGCCAACAAAATGGTCCATAGGCTGCGGTCAGGTCAGGCTGCTTCGCACAGGGAATTTTCTTAGTTTCTGCACAGGTTTGCTGTCAGTTTACTGGGGGAGCAGTACAGCATGGCTTTCCCTCGGTGTCCTTAACTGTGCTGCTACTTCACCCCACCGGGCAATCAGCCTGCATCTGGTTGCACATCCCTTTGAGGTCCTCCTCCACCGAAGTCTTTGCGCTATCAAACAGTGCTGGTGAGGGGCCTGCTCTCCTCCAGCCGCAGCTTCCGTCTCTTTCTTCCCCTCCAGTGATCCCTGTAGGGTGGGGAACAGCCTGGCATGATGTCCTGCAGACGTTTGGCCCAGGTTAGCTCTCCCCGTGCTCAGCCAGCAGGCATGCAAACCGCTTAGCTGGGCTGGTGTTCCCTCACCTGCTCTGCTACGTACTGTCTGGAGCAGCACTGGGAAATTAAAGCCTTAAAGCTGTGGTGGCAGGTCCTGCCTGAACATACGTGTTTTCATCCTGACTCAATGATTCTTGACTCAAGTGGTGTTCTTGTGGGGCGATGGGAGACATTTCCTCCTGGTTCTCATGGAGGAGACCTGTGGGTCTGCTGGGAGCCCCTACAGAGCCACGAGCCTGCCAGCATGAATTGCTCAGCTGGATTCCACAGGCCAGGCCGATGCCCGCAGCACTCCTGGGGAGCAGCAGCTGGGGAACAGCAGGGAAGGGGGCAGAGCAGTCTGCTCCATGCAAGTACAGGGGCCAGAACCAGGAGTGCACAGGCAGGGGGTGGCTGGAACAGGCGGATGGAAGCTGGAGCGCAGTGCCGGGTCATGGGTGGGCTGGCAGAGACCCAGGGCTCAGGGAGCCGCCGTGCTGGGGCTTCACCCCTGCCTGATGCGTCTCCAGGGAGCAAATCACGCCTGCTTGCCTGAGCAGTGTTGCATGCGTCCTGGGTTTTCTTGAGGACCATAATTGCCCTAATTAAATGGCTGTAAAGAGCAAGACACAAACATGTCTCTTCCCTGTCATTTATGCCTTGATGGCCTCAGAGCTGGTGCCTGTGTTGGAAGGACCAGTGGAGGAAGGACTGTGCAGCTGAGCTGGCTGGGGAGCACAAAAGGGACACTGCTAATAGCACCAGGAGGTCTTTGGGTTGGGGCCATATGGCCCATATGGGACTGGGGCCACATCCCTTCCAGAGAGGAGTCTGAGTCACACAGGAACCCAGTTCTGCTGCCAGTCGGGTAGGCAGACATGCACATCTCCTGCAGCCCAGCAGAGCCAGCACAGCACCCTGGGCACGGCCAGCTCGTGTACTGCCTGGCCAGGGCTGGCACACGCAGACTGGAGGGTGGGTGAATGCTTATGGGGCCGCTCCTGCTTCAGAGCAATCTTTGAGATCCTCCAATTGCTTTTGCCTCCCAGTGCTGTGCTAAGGTGTGACATATCCTTCTCTTTCAGGCACTGCCTCAGGATGAGATGAAGGCACGGGGGGGAGACTGCTCTTCCCCAGCTCTTGTGAAAGCTGCAGGATGGATTCAGCCCTTGTGTGCGGACAGCAATACGTAAGTGTGGATAGCAAATATGTCTACATGAGATTTGAGCTCCCCTAGGACTTACTGGGGCTGGAGAGCAAATCACTCCACAGGGCCTGTACTGTCCTCACTGCAGAGACCTGCTCAGTTGTAGGCATCTTCTTGTAGATACCTAAAAGGAGATGTTGGCAACCTGGGGCTGAGCAGATGAAGCAGATATGGACAGTACCATGCTCTGTGGCTAGGAGCAGGTATGTTTTTTGGCTGTGGGGCAGCCTAGCAAGGTGTGAGAGCAAAGTGACTGTAGGAACAAGGATGGGGTGGCAGCCCCTGGCACGGAGCAAACTGTTGGTCCCAGCTGGTACTACCTGCGTGGTCCATCCTGACAGCACCACTGCAGGGCATGGGATGTGTCCTGGCAGTGCTGGACATAGCATACACCATGCTCAGATATCCATCCTTGCTCAAGACAGCACAGCAGTTTATAGGGATCTCTGCCTGCTGATATCAGTCAGGGGAAGGCTTTTGTCTTCTGCAGGTACAAATTGTAACCACCAGCCTGCTGTAGGCATGGGCTCAGAGTCAGAGGCTCCTGGGTCACAGCAGGGCAGCTGGCTTTTTAGCTGGAAATGATGCATTGGGTCAAAAACTGACAAGCAAAATGGCTCTCCAGCCCATGGAAATGGATGGAGGTGGTGGTGAAAGTGGATCTAATCTGACGTCTAGCCAGAGCTACGTGTTCACGCTCTGTGCACTGTGTTCCTTCTTGCTTGGCTTTTGCTGTGTGCTCCTTTTGCGATCCATCGGGGACACAAGGCTTGTTCTTGCTCTCTGGCAGTACTATAAAATTGCTCAGAGCCCATGGCCTTGTGGGGCATGGACTATGGCTTGAGTATCTCAGCCCTCGTGTTTCCAGTTCTTGTTTACGTACTTCCCTATTTAACGAATAGTTCTGCAGCTAATTACTGATGGGACTATTTATAGCAGCCTAGTTCTCCCTAATAGGTCTGTTTGCTGCTCCCTGCCTGCACACTCCTTTGATAGAAATAGAGAGCCAGGGAGGTTGTAAAGCTGGAAGACACAGTGTGCGATAGGAAATACCAGTGAAGGGGATGAATCCTTCTCTGATGAGTCCTTCAGGGTCCTGCTGTCCTCTGCTATGTTACACCTTCTCTTGTAGAGTCAGCCAAGCCTGTTACGGGAGGAGGAGTGACTCTCAGAGTCATGCCAGACCTGACCGTGCCTTGCTATGGGATGAAATCACTGGAGAGACAGTCAGTTTGGGGCCCTAGCATGGCCAGAAGAGGAATCTGGACCACTGCCAGCAGCAAAACCCAGAGCTCCAGGGATGCATGTGAGTCTGTAGTAACAAGACCTGAGTGGGATATAGGGAAGTCTGTGAGTTGGAGAAGGGAGGAGAGGGGATGAGCTGTGCGAGAGGGTGGCACACTTTGGGATGTGCAGTGTGCCTGGCATTCCTGGCGACTCGGGCAATCTTGCCTCCGAGGGAGTGCTGTAGCAGCAGGAGACCAAAGCTGAGTGTAGGGGCAATGGTGAGTATTTCTGCAATCACGGTGCATTTCTCTGGCTGTTAAAGCAGCAGCATTTCCTCATGTTGCCTCTGCTTAGCCAGGGGCTGGCTGCCATCACTTGTGCATCCCTTTTGCTATCAAACTGGAATCCAGAGCCGCACTGTGGCTCTGCTCCAGGGTGTCTAAAGAGAGATGGGAACTTTGCTTTCCAAAGTTTTCCTGGCTTTGTAAACAACCAGAAGGAAATACTTGACTTAGCATGGGGGTTAGGTGAGGACACTGTGGATCATACCAGTCTGCATGGATTCAAAAAGCAGCTGAAGAAATTAATGGATGAAAAATGCATCAAGGGCCATTAAACCTGAAGATACCATCTCGGGCTTGGGAAATCCCTGAGCCACAGGTCACTGGGGGATGAGAAAGCATAACAGGGTTGCTTACCCTATTCTTCCATCCTTCCTTTGCTGTCTGTTGTTGGAAATGGTGATAGGCAGACCAGAGATGGCTGGTTTTAGATTCTTCAAGTCAGTTACTAATCCCCATGAGCCACCACTGCTTCAAAACCAGAATTTTATCTCTGCGGGAGACCCTGTTGTGCTCAGTTCACTTCTAGTCTGCTTCTTCCACTGTTGCTGTGAACCCCCTTATCCCCTGTCAGTTTAAAATCAGGAATGAGCCTGAGTGTTTGAGAGAAGAGAGCACGTTATCTGGGCTTATCTGGACACACAGATCTGCATTGCCAAATGACCTCTGACAAGGGGCACAAATTTCAACAGACTGGCATGAGTTTCCAGAGAGTTTGCTGTTCCCACTGCGTGCTGCAAATTGATCTCTTGTGCACAACAGCTGCAAACTCATACCCCACTTTGCTGGAGGTGGGCAACAAAAGTTATTAGTTTAGTTTCTTCTAAACTTATAAGACTCTCTCTGTCTCCTGCCTCTCTCTGAAGAGAGGAAGGGGAGAGCATCTGTCATTCCGCCTGAATGGCCCAAACCACGACATAACCCCATTTGAAAATGGGAAAGTTATTAAAGGAAGTGTGACTCCAATGATGTACTTCAAGATATTCTAGCCTGTTCCTCTTTACCACGTTTAAGGAACTGGAATAGCAGATTTGTTTCATCCCTGAAGAAGATGCTTGTTTCTGAAGTTATTTGCACAAATTAGGAGCATATGATGCTCTGTCAGTAATGATAATTAAGTGTTCTCATATCGAATTGCAAACTTAGCTGTTCCATGGAACTACTTGTATGAGAAGGAATTACAGAGCACAGTAAAAGTTAGTGGCTCTGGCTCATTAGTGGCAGAAGATTAAATAGTGAATGTACTTGAAGCATTTGGTACTGTTTCCTGAAAGACAAATCGTTAGTGTAATCTGTTTCAGCTTGAAAATAACGCCAGGCCTGGCTGAGGTCTGTCTGCGGGCTGCAAACCCATGTGCGATGAGCTGGACCTCTGCGGGAAACTGTGCAGGGACAAAGCATGTTGCAGCTCAGGAAAGTGAGAGCAGAACAGGATGGTGTTGTCTGGTGGATGTCCCTGAGCAGCGGTCTGTGCACCAAAGGCGATGGGAGAGAGAGTCCTGGGAATCTTCCTCATGCAGACAGCTCACTGCTGCTTGCAGTAGCTGCAGGTTAACCAGGTTTGCTCAAGTCATGGTTTCCCAGCTTGCCCTGAGTGCACAGAGACTTTTTGCCTCTCCACCTTCCCCTGGCTCAGAACGATGCCTCTAGATGCCAAGTGTCAAGATTACTGCTGAAAGGTAAATGCTGTTGGTCTTGGGGCAGCCAGTGCTGAGAATAAGGTTGTCCAAACAATGACAAAAACAAATCTCTCTTCACCCCCAAAATGGCAAAGCTTTTGAAACTTGACTCTGGGTTTGATGCTTGGGTCTGTGGTTGCTAAAGATTGGGATGGACAGAGCCCTGGGGAACAAGTGCGACTCTTCACACTGCTCTGGCTTCTGAACACAGGCTCTACACCAATCCAGTGTCGGCAACATAGCAGCCAGATCATTGAGGAGCTCTGCTGGTGTAACCTGCCTCTCTCCAGTTGTCCTGCACGTTTCTCGCTTGTTCTGTATTCCCATGCCAAATTTTTAAAAGCTCTGCAAAGATGGGGTGGTGCTTGCAAGGCCATTATCATTAGCACTGGAGTAAATGAGCAGGCGGAAGCTGTAAGAGTTGCCAAAGGGAAGCATGGTGGTGCAGGGACTGTGCAGCCTTGTTGGACTGGACAGCAATCCAAGTGACTGAATGACTTTGGCACGGGCTGCCACAACCCCAAGACCAGTCCTGGAGCTGGGCATCTGTTGCATTCGCAGCAGTGGATCCTGAGTTTGCCACTGCTGCCCCTTTCCCCCACTGTTGCCTCCAGACCCTGGGCATCCCCTGTGGTTGGGATGTGGATGGCACTGAACTGGGCAACCTCTTTGCCACCTCCATGGGGCTGGGCCATCTGTGCTGTGCTGGGTCTGAACTGCAGGGAAAGCAGCTCAGTTGTGAGAAAAAGCTGCAAGAAAGTTTCAGTAGGTAGCTTTCGCCCTGTGTATTGGTTGGACCTGCATTTAAACTCAAGCCCTTGCCTATTGTCCTGAATGGAGCTACATGGCAGGTCTGCCTGTGTCTAGCCCCATACCCAGCCAGTCCTGACCCTAACCTGCTTGGTTTGCTCTTCTTGCTTGGGCTGTTATGGGAGCATGCCCCTTGCCAGTTCAGCTGCTGCCCTCACTTGCCTTGTCTTCACCCTTTTCTCCTGGCTCACCTTCTGTTGTGGAGCTGCACTGCTCTGCTGCCCACCTGCAGCCTATGTCATGCAGGCTCAGTAGCCACAGCCCAGTCCAGGAGACAACTCTGCAGCTCTGCTCTGGACCTCTGGGTGTGCAAAGCATCAGATGAGCTCACACAGACTTTTGAGAGAATCGTCTACTTGCTGAGCTGTTTCCCCCCACCCTCTACTATGGCACTTCCTATAGGGCGAGGAGAAGCATGGGCTTATGAGTGCCCCTGGAGGGGTGGTGGGCTGGAAGTAACCAGGACAGAGGTGGGGAGGGAAGCAGGGCTGGGGTGAGCACGGCAGGATGAGAGAGAGACACGCTTCCCCCTCATTTCTGGTGCTTCCCTTGGAGAAGAGGGTTGCTGCACCAGGTAGCTCTGAGCTCACCGTGTCCCTTCCCCCTGGCTCCGGCCCAGTCCCCACTCCTCCATCATCTCTACTTCCCCTGCCTGGCTGCCGGCGATCTGCAGTATTTCTGCTGGACGCGTGCAGGGCCAGTGGCTGGGCTTGTGCCAGCAGCCTCGCCCCGCTCAGACCAGACAGCGTCAAGGCTCTGCACCATCATTTAAGTCAGGGTCTGATGACAATGTGACTCAGTTGGCATTGGAGCTGCAGCATCAGGCAAAGCCTTACAGATGAGGGCGACTGCAGCTCCGCTGGCTCCAAGGTGTGATGCTGGGGTGGGATGGGAGCATTGCCCTCCACTGCTATTCCCAGGACCCTGTGGAAAGGACTGCAGTTTGTCTTGCAGTGATAAAGCATCGCATCTTTTCTGTGTGTCCTGGGAAAGGCCAAGGATAATCTCCTGCTCTGTGCAGCTTCTCTTGGCTCGACATCTCTCGCAGCTGTTTGCTCTGCAGCACTTGCAGTGTGGCAGCTGGAAGGAGGGACCAAACGCTACCTGTTCATCTCCTGATATAGATAAATGGATATCGGAGGCTTCTACTGAGGGCTGGGACATTGTGTCTAGCCTGGTCTGTGCCTCCCACACCGTGGACTTTCAGCACAGCTCTGTGATGTTTCTTACTGGTGAAATCTCCTTTGGGGTAAGGAAGGGCATGCTCCCTGGGATTGAACTTGCTCTGCTGCTGCTCTGTCCTCTCATTGTGCAATGTCTCAGGTACTGCCTGCTTTTCCACGGCTGTCCAGGGAACACCCCAGAGCAGAGTCTTGTCTTGGCTCCAGACTGCTGCATGTAATTAACAATTCTATGATTCTATGTGCTGTCCTTGTTAGAGACAGATTCACTGGAATCAGCTCTGTGATGACAGAATTTGCTCTGGATTCAAGTCCCAACTGGTTTTCAGGACAAGCCTTGGGTACATAACTGACCTTGTGCCCTAGCTGCTGTGCAAAGAAAACCGAAGGCCACAAACCTGCGGAGTGCCCCAGTGCACTTCAGCTTACGCCATGGTCTGGGCAACCTCTGCTGCGATGCGTGGCCCCTTAGCACCTCGCTTGCGCCAGGCAGTGCTGCTGGAGAGGGGCTGGTGCTTCTGGAGGTGTCATCACCTACATCCAGAACTCCTGCTTTTGGCAGGAGGGTAGTCAGAGCATCTGGGGACAGGATGGGAGAGGGAGAGACATCAGTGGAGAAGCAGCAGGGCACAAGATGAAGCTGCAATGGCATCCAGGTGTGCTGACCCCGCAGCTGCCCAACACCCAGTGCTGCTCTGCTCCGCTGCAACCTTGTTCCCCGAGTCTGTCCACCTTGGACCTTGGAAATGAAATGGGTTTGCGTGATGAACATTACCACATTATCAAATCATCCCAGCCTAAAATTAGCCCTTAATGCAGGAAGGGGAAGGGTTTTGTGACGTGGAGCTGAATCAATAACAGCTTTTCTTCATCTTGCCATACCTCCCTGTGGCTGTTCTCAACAGCAGGAGTGACACACTGCCCGCACTCCCCTTTGTTTAAGCAATGTCAGTATTTGGCTGATAATGTTGAAGCTGAGATCAGTACTTACCAGGTTTTATAGTCTTTCATACACCAGGGAAAAGAATGCCACCCCTTCTGTCGAGAAACAGACAGAAGGACTTGATGGTGAAGTAGAGGAGACAAGATATAGCGATGGATCAGGTGATAATAACTAATGGTAATCGTGAGATACTGTAAGGGAACAAGAAGAGGCGCAGGCTCTGGCTCACTTTAGTACCCCTCTTGCTTTCTGGACTCTGTTGTCCCAGCACTTTGAACAATGACGTAGGATGGGGCTGAGGAAATAATCTTCCTGCAGCATCGCTGTCTGTTTAACTCTCAGCTCGCTGGGCATTGCTCGGTGTGTTCATGAATCCTCGTCAGAGGTTTATGCCCCTCTTTAGAAGTGCTCTCCTTAAACAACAACTATTAACACAAGAGGTAAAGCCCTTCAAGGAGTGTGAGCTTTCTCCTGTAAGCAGGAGAGGAATTACTGCTGTAGCCTGCAAAGAAATGAATCCTGCAGTGCAAGTCTTGGGGCAGGCCTCCCTCCTTTGCAGTCCAGCTCCTGTCTGAGGGAGCTCTGGCTTCTCCCACCATTGGCATGAGGTCTTCAGGGTGGGGGAGATGTGCCAGAGCCTTGCGCTACAGGAGGGAGAAAAATGGAGAAAGATAAGCAGATGGTGATGGTGGGATGGAGACCTCAGTCTGAAATCACCAGCTCAGCCATAGAGCAGCTCGTTGGGCCGGAGGGTGCAATCCTTTCCCAGGTCTCTCCTACCAAGACCGAGTCTGGAGCCAGCAAGGGAAATAGTTGCTAACGGCTGGAAAAGCGCCAAGCCCTGATTCACGGTGCCCTTGCCTGCCCTGCAGCCATCATTTGAAGCCCAGAAGCTTGATATTTGTAATGAAATGCAATGTGTACGGGAGGGTTTTCTCACCTTCTTCCTTCTTTGCTTCTTCCCTGCACAGGTTTGTGAGGACTGGACTTCAGCCAGGATGTCCTGGAGACAGATGCAAGGCTTCCTGCGTCCTTTTTTACAGGTAGCAATGGCAGGGGGCAGGAGGGGCAGCTTAGCGGGCAGGTCACCAGTGCCTGTGCGCTCAGGAAGCCCAGCATTGCCAGGCAGGGCTGCCTGGGGGTCTTGCCAGTGTGCCTGGGAACATATGTCAGATACCACGTCTGTCCTCAGCTGCGTGCGCCCTGTGCACGCAGCTCTGATTTAGTCCCATCCAATTCATTCCTGTATAAGACATATGTAAATGCACAGTCTGTGCTATTTAAATGGTGGGAAGAGGGAAAGTCTCTTTGAATATTTACGTTAGAGACCATGAAATTTAATCAGCAATATTAAGAAGTGAAGAATCCTGCTGAGATTCCCAGTGAATAAAAAGGTTTTGACAGAGAAAACGAATAACCTGACAGTAGCCGAGAGGGAACCTAGAGTAAAATTGTTTCAAAGGCAGTTAGTCCAAAGAGATGCAGCAGAGAGCTCTTCCTTTATGGTGCCTTTAAACGAAAGACTCCTGGGAATAGCAGTAGCTGGTGTGACAGTCCTGACTCCCCTGTAGGAAGAGCGCACGTGTGGAGGCGCGTCCTGTGTGTATGTGCCATGTCCTGGGTATGCAGAGAGCCTCTGCTGCACGGCTTGAATGCCGGTGTGTTTGCTGGATGCTGTGGTTCAACCTCTGCACCGCAGGTGTCAGGATTTTCAGAGCAGTGCAGCGTGTCAGTGTACCACTTGCTGCTGTGGTTGACTTTCTCCACACGTGCTGCGTGCTTTGGGTGTGCATGGGGTGCAATTTTTCATGAACCATGTGAGAGTGAAGAGTGTGTGTGGCTCAAGTATTGTACAAGTGGGCACTCTGATGTGGAGTTGGGTGCATTGCCTGCAGCCCTAAGCCTGCTGTTAGCTTTGAGGTGGAGAGCTGCGTGTGGGTTGGGAGTTGTTGACTGCTGGTATGCTTTTGCCATGGTGAAACAGTAGATGAGGCTGGACTGTGCCCGCATACGTGAATAACAGTGAGACTAGGGCCCATGGTGCAAACATCAGAGGGTTGATGGTGTCTGCCACAGCCACAGTTTCAACAGCAAAGGCACTAACCTCCTGGGGAGGCATGCAAATTTTCAGATGCATGTTGTCCATCACTGCCAGTGCTTGGGGGAACAACACAGCACATGCATATGCTATGCCCCAAGGCCTATGTGGAATTAATTTTCCTAGGCGCTTTCCAAGATATCCACAGAAAGCCCTTAAGGTTACAAAACAGCTGATGTAGGTTGACATGCTGAAGATGCAGACATCTCTCAGCTCATCCAAATGGAGCTGCCTCCTGGCTAGAAGATCTCTCTTTGTGCAATTACCAGGACAGGTACATGATAACTCCTGACGTCTCCATTTAGTCAGGGAATTGCATCCTGTGCAAGAGACCAAGCGGAAATTTTCATCTCACGTCTGGCAAGGGGGAACCTGAGCCTAGGCTTTCCATGTGCACAATGACCAGTGAGTGTAGGGAAGAATCACCCATCTTCACTGATGCTCATCCCATCCTCAGTGTCTCCGTAAAATGTTTCTGCTTCAGCAGAACAGCAGGTTTGCCTGACTTTTCACAGCGTTAACACTGCCGTGACGATGTTTTTAACCCTTGTGCGGGGTATGCACTTGCTCTGCATGTCAGGAGCAGGATCTCAGAGTATCTCAGCAGCGACAGCATGATCCAGAAGTACCAAATTGACTTCTTCCCCAAGAATTGAACCATGGGCTTCACCTTTAGCCTGGAGATGCTTATTAACAAATATGTAAAAGAATAAAAATTGGGCAGAATGCTTGTCTGCATCATAGACTTTTAAATAGGCTTTAACTCAATCTACTACTCAGAGCTGAACATTAAATGGCTACAAATGGAACTGGTGGGAAAACACGACCTCATTAAATCCGTGCACAGTCCATCTCAGGCTGGATGCAAACAAACCACATGCAGCTCGGGCTTCAAGCAAAAAAAAAAAAAAGGAATAACAGAGAGGTGCAGGCTCAGCCCAACAAAGGTCATCGTCTCTGGTACATCAATGACTCCTATCCCTACTGGAGCAGTCTGACTCAACCACGTGAGATTCTTAGGTCAGCCTGGAAGAAAACAAAAATGATGATATTTTAGAAAAAGCCCCAAACCAACCAAAACAGTACATTTTTTTATTACAGAGGCAGAGCGATTAAATATATCCTAAATTATACATACATGGGGCTCATTACAAACACATCAGGGAGCTTTGGGCTGGCTATAAAAACATTACAAGGGAAAGCTTTGCGAGTTTGTGTGCAGTAAAGAAACCACTGGATAGGTAAAAAAACCAATAAAACTGTTGCTAAAAGTACTCAGCAGTAGAAGTAAGTCTACTCCTTCTCCTATTTGGGACTGAAGGCTGATGTCCAACTTTAGCAGTAGCCAGACTGAGTGAACGAAAACCCCAGAGAAACGTTGCCTGTACCAGCCTGTGAGAAGTCCCTCTCTGGGCTCAGAGACAGTGGGGTTGAGTAAAAGCTCAGTAGTTCAAACTCTTCCATCCTTCCTCCTGTTGAATTCAATCAGCAAAGCAAACAGCTCTGTATAAAAGGATGACAAATCTTTGATACGCTAAAATGCAGATAAACAGGGCACTGGAAAAGGCAGTCCCACAGTGCCATGACACGGAACTGTCTCAGATACCTGCCTAGACCTGGCGAGCAGACACTGAGTCACCGCAACTTGCAAAAAAGCAGATTACCAAATACAGAATTAGATTGGATTTAACATGAAGATGCACCTTTCTTATGCTCGTTCTGTATGGGTTTACTATTTTACATAATCTGGTGCGGTTTCATGTCCGGACACTCATTTAGCAAAAGGTGAATACCTACAGGCAGCTATTATTTGTTACATCCCAAACAATACACACAATTTCTGTGTGAATGTAACTGAGGATCGGGAGCACAGGTGAGACACTCAGACCTGCCTGATAAAGATATCAGTAAGCAAATCCCAAATAGCTGAGAGCTGTTTTCAGCAACCATAGAGGATATCTCTGCAGAAAGAAATAATTACCAACTTTGGGGCAGAAGGGTGGAGTCAGGACAGCTTCATAGAATGGAGCATCCTACTGCTGAGCCAGCAGAAGATGCTGCAGAGGTTCATCCGTGAATTTTTGCTGGGTGAAGGTCATAAATACCTTTGACACTGGCTTGTGTGGTTGGCTCCTTTTTTATTTTTTTCTTTTTTTTGACATTGCTGTGCCAGTAACTAAGCTGAATAATGTGCATCTCCCTGCTCATGTGTTACTGTTAAAGGAAGAAGTTTCTTCATGACTCATTCCCATTTCATTCCTCTGACTGCTTGCGGAAAATACAGCAGACGTGCAGAGAGGTGAAGGCTCTTGCATTTTGCATTGGAGGAGGAATTCATCTTGCCAAGAGTAGACAACGTAAACATAGCTGCTTTAAATTTCCTTCAGAATTGGGAGCTCTGCAGAGATGTTCGGTTTGCAGATGAGGAAACCTATAATCACTCACCCAGCTGAGGCTGTCTGTGTGTGTGCTGGGTGTCTGAACACCCTGCTGCAGTCAGTGGAGACATAGCCAATGCAGCTGCTGGAGGGTGATTCAGCCCAACAAATGCAATGTCTGGTTTGGCCTGACCTGATTTTTATCCACTGGTGAGGGGTGAGGATTCAGGGCCTGACTGAGTTTCATTAGCTAAGGCATTTAGAGCCATTTGAAATAACCTAGGGTATCCAAGACATCCCCTAGGTCAGTATGGACAGGTCTTCCCGGAGACCTTCCAGACAAGCTGCTGGAAGGAGGTAGCATTGCTCACAGTGCTGAACACTCGACAGACGTCTTCTTTTGCACCTATGTTACATGCAGTGCTCCCTCTTCTGCACTGTCTTGGGCCTTGACTCACCTGTGCAGTTCATTAAGTTGAAGGCTCTGGAGTCTGCCGCTGATGCCCACCCCTTGCCAATGTTATGAGTAGACCTTGGGGTGCGATTTATTCATAGTAACATTGATGTCTGGGGCTTAGCTGCTCACACTAAAACTTTTGGTGCTGAGATTCTCTGGATGCCTGGTCTGCAGTGATCTCAGAAGGTGTATGGTGCATCTCCTGCGGTATCCCAGCACTTCTAACAAAAGCTCAACTGGGATGTTACTACGCTGGCTTCATGGTACTTATGCCTGGCCCCAAACACAGTGTGTTCTGCCAAAACCCCGGTAGCAGAGCAATAACCACAACAACCTGCCTCATTGACTCGAATCTCATGCTTCAGAGTTCATCAGAAATTCTGGAGAACATGGACTTGTGGTACTGCAACAGCATCAGCAACAAACTGTGTCCAAAACATAAAAAAACAGGTTTATTTCAAAATTTATGCTCCACGCTGATGGAGCACACTGTGCCATGGTACACCTGAGCTTGAGATACTGTAAAAGATAAGGATTGATTCCTCCTCTCAGAGTGTCTCGGTCAATCACAACTGCCACCAAAACTCTGAAGTGGGGCACACCATCTCTTTCTGCTTTCCTAGCGGTGTAGCTCCCACCCTTGGGTGGCAGTCAATCCATCCAAAAAGGCTTTTTTCTCTCTTTTTGATGGTTTCCCTTGCCACTTGAAAGAGGCTGGATTAATATAAGCTGCATGATGCCCTGGTTCACAGGACCAGTAAATTGTCCCCTTAAACCCCAGAGCTAATGAGTTACTAATTCCTCCTCATAAGTCACTTTTTGGATCCTGTTTCCTTTCTCTTTTCTGAAGGTACTTTCTAAAGGACTTGGCCAGCTGCGGAAAATCCACCAAACCTGACGTCTGACCCCATTGAGATCACACACTGGAGCAGCCACAGGACTGACGTGGGTGTGCATCACCTCGGCAGTGCGCTGGTTACCATGCCCTCTGAGCAGTGCTGGGGGCCTTGGCTTCATTGCATTAGCAATCCAGGTCAGTTGTAAAGTGAATGCTGATTTTGCTGCCCTATAAAACATCTGAGTATGTGTGTGCATGCACGCGTGCGCCTGGGAGCGATCCTGCTGCACAGAGCATCCCCCACGCTTTTTTCTCCAATGTGTTAAACACTCTCTTTTTTCCTAATAGTCTGGAGCCTTGGGACAACAGACACTACTCATCTGCTCCCCTCCCTGCTTTTCATCAGGTTCCCTAAGAGCACTGCAAACAGATGCCCAGGTGCAGTGTCTATTAACAGAGGATCATGCAAGGGGAACTGAGACGTTTAGTTTGACTATTTATGACCCTTTCTTTTGCTGAGGTCAAGTGCTTCTTGAATGGATGTTGTGTAGTGCACCAACATGCATGCGCGCACACACCCCCACACCCCCCCCCCAGCAAGCTCCTACTGTCACGGTGCAGTGGCAGTAAGGGGGTCGAGATGCACACGATGGGAAAGAGGTCAATGCTTGGTCCATGTAGGCTCCAGTTCTCACTGTGAACCTTCTTCCTGCACAGACTTCCTTCTAGCACAACATGTCACTAATATATCATAATTTAAGCTCAAGGCTCTTGAAAGGACAAAGGATTTCCCAGGGGAGCATCCTGGTCTCTGGCCTGGGATCCCAAACTGTCTGGCTAAACAGTGCCATTTGGCCTCCAAAATGTATCAGGGGCTGCATGTAGCCACTTGACATTGTCCCTTTTGGAAGCCTCTGCTGAGAGTGACAGCTTGACAGTTCTGTGAAATGATTGTCTGTCTGAAGGAATTAAGGGAGATTATTTATTTATTTATTTCTACCAGGAAAAACAGGAATACGTGCACTGGCACAGACTCCCTCCCACATGAAAGCAGTTAACTTGACAGTCTCAGCGGAGGAAAGCCAGGCGTTGTAATAGGTATTCCTGTTCTGCATTTTAAAAGGAACAGGAAGATGTTTCTTGATAACAGAGATAATGAAATACTTTCTCCTCCTCAAGCAAGGAGGCAGGATGTGAAGTGGCAATTGTTAAAGATGAACTTCTCTAACTGTCCCCCTCCATTAGATAGCTTAAACCTGGCACTAGTAGAAGAATCAGCTGGGGAGTTCTCCCAACAATTAATGCTGAACTGCTTTAAAGATCTGTCCCAGTCCATCTGCATTCCTGCACACCTCCAGTCCTCGCCTTCCTCGTACGCGTCAGCCGTTAGCAGTCTCTCTGGTGTATAGATGTGATTACATTTCTGTAACTAATGTGGCAATATGTGTTCAAACTCTCAGTCTGCTGGAGCACTGAGAGCACCACAGTCCCATGTTCACGTAGCAGCAGATGGCACCGATTCACAGCCACTGTGGTGACACAGGGACCTCTGCTCTGGTCTTAGCCCTCAGCAGTCTGAGTAGTTTTCCTTCTGGATGGTGGCATAGGTCCAGGTATGCAGATGAGCAGAGGGTTTAAGGTTCAGATAGTTGCTGCCATCAGCTCTCACCCCATTTCACACCACTGCCAGGAAGAGCCACTAATTCCTGTCTGTGGATGTGGCAGGGAAATGTGTTCACTGGGAAGTCCCCATGAGTCTTGTGAAGACTGGGGAGATCCAGAGGAGAGAGTTGTTGGAGTGAGTTGGAGCTGTGGGAGCGGGTCCAGAGGAGGGCCCGGAGATGCTGCGAGGGCTGAGCCCCTCTGCGGGGAGGACAGGCTGGGAGAGGGGGGGGGTTCAGCCTGGAGAAGAGAAGGCTCCACGGAGACCTCAGAGCCCCTTCCCATGCCTAAAGGGGCTCCAAGAGAGCTGGGGAGGGACTCTGGGTCAGGGAGGGGAGCGATGGGATGAGGGGGAACGGTTTTACACTGGAAGAGGGCAGATTGAGATGAGATATGAGGAAGAAATTCTTGACTGCGAGGGTGGTGAGACACTGGAACAGGTTGTTGTGGATGCCCATCCCTGGAGGTGTTCAAGGCCAGGTTGGACGGGGCTTGGATCAGCCTGGTCAAGTGGGAGGTATCCCTGCCCATGGCAGGGGGCTTGGAACTAGATGATCTTTAAGGTCCCTTCCAACCCAAACCATTCTATGGTTCTATGATTCTGTGATCCTTCTGACTCCCATCTGGGCTCTTTTTACTGGATCCATTCCTCAGTGGCCTCTGCCTAGCACAGCACTGCCCAAATAATGTGATAGAGCTGGGTCCTGGAAATGCTGGGTGACCACAGGCACCTATGGAGCTGCTCGGTGTGGGCAGCAGCCATCCTGGCACTCGGGATGAGCTGGCAGAGCAGCCATGCAGCCCTCTTTGGAGTCACCATTTCAGCCCTGGACCACCAATACCCAAGCTGCCTGCTGGTCTCCAAAATGGGGGATACCTTGTTGGCAGGGGCACTGCAGTGTTGATATGTTGCCCAGTCCAGCAGGTGTGAAGCATTTTTAATTGGAAACAAGTCAGAAGGAGCCCTGTAGGCTGCACGGTGCATGTGGCAGGCTAAACTGCCTGCCTGCGAGTGGCAGGACAGTGCAGGAGCTTGGTGTCTGACTGGGGCTCCTGGTTTGCAGAGTGGGTTTGAAATTGCATGTAGTAGCGATGCACAAATTTTATTTTCACATGTGGATCTAGCTGTAGTGTCAGAGCCCTGAGCACACTGAAGCCCCTGCAACACACTCACCCCTAGCCCGGGGGCTTGGCTGCATGGCTTGGAGGCGAGCTCTAACATGGCACAGCTGCGTAACCTTGGGTCATCTTGCTGGGAAAGTAGATAAGCTGTGAGAAAGAGCTCTTGCCCTTTGCTGAGGAGCTGCAGTGAGGTTCAGATGCTTGCCCTTGGTCTGTTTCTGAGCTCTGCTGCGCATACCTGTATCTGGCCATGTACCTTGCTGATCTTTCTTCTCTGACTTCTTGGATTGAGCTGGACTCGTCTGGCGATCCCTGGGCTGCAGCTGACCCTGGAAATCTGCTCCAGGTCTGCTCTGATCTTCTCGTTTGGAGTTGCACCCCCCCATCCATGAGGACACTGTCCT
Source organism: Pluvialis apricaria (assembly GCA_017639485.1). NCBI lineage: Eukaryota > Metazoa > Chordata > Aves > Charadriiformes > Charadriidae > Pluvialis > Pluvialis apricaria. Next base: position 3,454,423 of record CM030033.1, read on the forward strand.
GGTGGCCTCCTCTACCTGTGGGGACAGCCCCTGTGAGCAGAAGGTCAGGTATGTCTGTTCCCGTGGGTGGGCATGAGGGTGGCTGACCTGCGAGCAATGCCTGCTGGTGTGGGAGGAGGTGGGGAAGAGAGGCCACGGGCTTCCCTCCTGCATTAGGTTTTCCTGGTTGAGCTTTGCATGAATATCCCTTAGCAACCAGATCGGTTCCTAAGTGTGCTTATATTCTGACTTCCTTCACTAAAACTCTCCAGGAGAGGTCTGTTTCTGGGAAAGCATCTCTTATAGCCAGGTGACTGAGCTGGGCTCTCGTGTCCCAGCTGGAGATGTGTGTAGTGGGGCAAGGTCTCCGGATGTGCTGTGGGGAGAGGCGGGAGCCAGCCCCTGTGAGGAGCCCTGTAACGTGCCCTGGTGCACATGGGAGAGGTGAGCAGGACCGAACCCCACCCAGGGTACCAGAGGCCCTGAAGCATGCAGGTGACCTCACGGCACAGTGGCTGAGTCCTGTCTGGGGTACACTTGTGCTTGGAACACCTTGCTCTGGCATGTGTCCCTGCGCCTCCTCTGTATGTGATGGCCTCTGAGGATTGCTCCTTTATAGGTAACTCACAGTCATCAATCAATGACGTGCTTTTAAAAATGCTAAAAGCCCCTGTGGTTTTGCTGTCTGGGGCAATAGCCTGTTTGCCTAAACAGTGTGAATCCATTCTGTCATGGGGAATCTTTGAGCTTTCCACACTGAGTCACTTAGGGGTTTTTTTTGTTTGTTTGTTTTTTACTATCTGCCGAGCTATTTGAGATCATTTGAACCTCATGATTTGAAAAGTACGGAATTCCCCAGCCCAAAAGTGTTTTAGTAAATTTAAATGGATTTAGGCTTATTGTTTTAACCTCTGAGAATATATTCAGCATGGCACAGAAATGAACAATTGTCGCGATTCCTTGCAAGGCAATCCCAGTGCTGCTGTAACATTGTCACCTCTGTGATGCTGCATGGCATTAACATCTTATCGACGGTGCAAACCACACTGACACTGCGGCTTTTGTTATAGCCAGGGGAGACAAGCCACGGCAATCTCACCAGTTGACTCCTGGCACCTTATGCTTTCAGAGCTGTGCTGAGGTCAGGTTAGTGTTAAAGTTTTCTGAAACCCCAGGAGAGATTTTCACCAGCTTGAGGGAGGAAAAGGCTTTGGATTAAGCTCATCTAGTGCATCTGTGGGGAAGCACAAATGCCTCTAGGCACTGCATTTCTTATTTGTTTATCTGAGCTTTGCATTTACTCACTGTTATTTTTTTAGGTAGTGTAGCTGTGTACGGAGGAAGCAGTCTTTGGAAAACTTGTGAGATGCTGTCAACTAATTATTTGCCCCTCATCAATAGATATTCTTAGGCTGATTCCAAAATTATTTGATTCACTAATTGATGCACTGTGCTTTCCTGGGCATATGGCTGAGAGCCCTCGGGTGCTCGGAGAACTGCTTTTGTCCTCTCTTTCACCATTTCCCTCTCAAGGTGCTCCCTAGCTTGGCTCTTTGTGCTTTGCTGAAGTTGTCCCAGAGTGCTCAGGCCATCCAAGGTGGCGGGTTTTAACAGTTTCTACCAAGAAAAGCAGCTCTCCTTTCTGCTAGTTGCATTTTTTTCCTGCTTGTGTTCTGCTTTCTCCTGGTGGTGGCTGCTGTCTGGGTACCTGATGTGGTCTGGCTGGTGAAAACCGTTGGAGCAGGACCCCTGAATTGCTGCTGCTGCTTGTGAGGACCAACGTGCCCATCAGGACCTGAAAGATGTGCCTGGCATAAGCAGCAGAGAGATGCATCAGTGTAAACCTGAACAGCTCCAGGGGTGCTGTCACCAGGGGCCGTTCAAAATAAAATTCTTGTCTACAGAGAGGGATTTCTTTTGTTTGTTTCAATTTTAGGGTCTGAGGAAATACAGCAAAGAGGCTTCAGTCTCCTCACCAGTACAGTTCAGCTTATCTGGGCCAGGAGACTGTTGCATTTTATATATGGTGTTTTTCTGAATCAAACTGTACACTCATCAGAAAATGGACCTTGCTGTTGATGTATGTTGAAAAGTGCCATGTACGTTTATTGTGCTGTATAAATAAAATATAATAATGCTGAGACTTGAGGACTCCCATGGAGTCATTCAGAAGAGAGGCAGAGGGCCAGTGAATGAATTTGGACAAGACTCAGTAAAGAGAAAGAGTTGTTTGTTGTTGTTTTTTTTTTTTTTAACAGAAAAAACAAGAGCAAGCCTTTCCTGCTGCAGAAACAGGTCCTGAGCTGCCAAAAGACCGGACTAAGAAATGAACCAGATCCTGTGGTTGATGAATGGGAAGAGGTATGTACTAGATGGGATTTTTCTGCCTAAAAATGTGTCTCTGACTGTGTGGGTGGCCCAGGGCTGCTTTTGGAGTTAAGGGTGCAGGTTTATTTCTGCCTGAAGCTGACATCTATATTGGGGCTGGGGGGGGGTGGGGGAGGACTGTCTCACACTGGATGAGCTGTTTCCAGTTAGTGATTTTAGGTTTAAAGGTGTTGAGAGCTCAGCTCACTCTGTGTGTGTTCATCCAAAAGCACAGTATCCCCTTGTGCCATCTGGCCATCGACAGAGGGACAGAGACCATAAACAGTAGTGAGATACTCTGGTGATCCTCCCACTCTGGCACTGGAAACAGTTTGACTGTGCCCGAGCCTGCGGCACCGCACCTCTCGCCATGGGTGGCTGTGCCCTGTGACGGCACTGGTGACATGCTGGGAGCAAGAACAACTCCGGTTGCTCCAGCTGACTCTGCTTTGAGCAGGGGAGTTTGACTAGGTGATCTCCAGAAGTGCCCTGCAAACATCGACCTTTCTGGGTTTGTGTGTTACCGTAGGGACTAGAGCAGAAACGGGTATCAGAGGTATAAAGAGGAGTGGAGACAATGAGCAGACAGCAGCTCTAAGCCTTGCATGGGGAGCACACCTTCAGATGAAGGTTAAGAGCTGCAGGCAGCCTGCCAGGACGGAGGTGGTCAGTGGTAACATGTAACGCTCCCAGCGACCCTGCTATAGCAGAGAAACCTGTCAAAGTTGTGCCATTAAGGACCAGACTTTCAATAGGGCACAGCATTTTTTGGGTGTCTAGTGATGTCTTCTGAGAGTCTGACATCAGCTCTGTGCTAAAGATTTGCATTTTCAGCACCAAGCTGTTTTCACGCTTGGGCCCTAGCTGCTCTCTCACTTCAGATGAGCCCTGTTCTCCGGCTTAGATGCAGTAATGGTGGAATCTATGCCGATGGGGCATGTTAATGCAAAACTTCCCTGCCTGTTTGCACCTTTTCCTGGAGCAAATCCAAGGCTGCTGCAAACACAAAGGGATTCATCACTCTCCAGCTGTCTGCAGACAGCAAACCAAGAGCAATGTTTGACAGTGAGGAATAATTACCTTGCCAGCTTTGCTTTATCCACATTTCAAATTCAGAAGGGACGTAAAGCCACATTACCAATGGCTCAGGCAAGGAGCCCATCAAGAAGAGCATCTAGTGCATCTGGAAGCTCCCTCATCCTAGAAGGTGTGCTTGTGACAGCTGGGTGGAGCGATGAGAGGCACTGCAAATGCCATCTCCCCCCACTCCCCCAGGGAGTCCTCTGCATCTGGTCCTTCCTCTCTGCTTCGTTCCTCTCCAGGGGCTGGCTTTGGTTGCAAATGGCCTTGTGATGCTTGAGATACCCAACCAAAGCCTGGCATCATGAATCCTGCCCAGCCCGAGGAACAGCATCCCCAAATGACGCCTGTGCCAATTTATTTTGCTCATCCTTCCCACCTCTTTAATTAAATTAGCTTTAACATGAAGGGTTGCCTGACCCTTATTGGGTTAAACAAGCCAGTTGCCATGGCAACCTGCTTCTCAGAAGGTCTGACATCTTGCTGTCTCTCCTCCAAACCCTTCCACGTTCTTCAGGTCTGATCCCCCTTCGCACATGGTTTTTAAAGGCACAAAGTTAGGTTTGCATTTGGGCTGGGCTGCTATTTCAGTGCTGTTTTCTAACGTTGCAGGAGCTGTACCACACTTTGGAGGGAGGCAGATTTTCTCAGGCTGGTGGGACAACTTGGGATCGCTAATCTTGCAGCGACCTCAGGATCTGCTTCCTCCAAAGCTGCACAATGGTTTCCATTCAGGTAATTTTTTGGTGTGGATCAAGTATTGCTTTGTGGTAATCCTCCTGGAGGAAAAAAAAAGCCATTTAGAACTTTGAACAGGGGCAGTCCAGCTGTTGCCAGGTGTCATAAATAAACGGGATGATTTGTCTCTGAACGCACATGCCTTGGAGTAGAAATTTAAAGTGCCAACCCAGACCAAGCCAAGGGCAGAGACCATAAAATCTGAAAGTGTCACCAGACTGATGGGCATACAAAGTGCCTGGAGATGCTGAGGCGAGATGGCACAGAAGACTTTATGCTTGCTTAGAGTGTAGACCTATGCCTGTGCAACCCTTATGCCTCCCCTACTTCATATTCACGATCAAATCCTTTTCTTGAACAAAGAAAAATGTTCTCGGGCCTCCTGCCCCTACACTGTAAGGTTTGGGGCAGGTGTTTTCTTTTGGTGGACAATCGGTTCAAATGCTAGTGGCTAGCAAAATTTCGTAGTAGTGGAGACCAGAGCTCCTTCTTTCACACGTCCAATGTTGGCTTTTCCAAAGAAAACAAAGAAAAAGCTAAGAAAGGTCATATTAGAAGAACAACTTCCAGGTGCTGTTGCCTCTCTAGGATTTGGCATGAAAAGGAAAGGCAGCAATGCAAGGGAAAGGTTGGGAAGTTACTTGACTGTGTGCACTATTTATGTACCTAGCAAAGAATGTGAGTGGAGGAATAGTTAATATAACAGACAGAGATGTACTAAGACTCAGGGATTAAAGATTTTAAGCAATTTCAAGCTCAAAATATGATTCAGACATTTAACGAGGAGGGGAGATCTATCAGGAGAACATATCCTAAAGGAAGCAATACATTTGCTATCTTTTTGCATCTTTAAATTACATTTGGGAATGGAGTTCATTTAAGATTCATTTAAGCTATTTTAGATGCCTACTTTAGGATGACATGACCTGCACCCATTACCTCCACTGACAGTAAAGGGAGCTTTGGGTGCCTGGATGAAATGCAGGTGGCTGTATTTTAAGCATCTATAAACAGCCAATTGAATCCCTCCCTGGGGTGTCTCTCTAAAATAACTGCTTCAGATGAACCATGATAAATGTCTGATTTAAGAGTGACTTGGGAAGCTTATCTAGGTCTGGATTATGTAGCCAGCCCCAGAACAGGGATGAAAATTGCCTGGGTTTAAAATTGCAAATTTAGGGGCAAAATGAGATGTGCATGCCCAGCCTCAGTTTCAGTCCTGTCATACACACAGGCATTGATATCTGAACATTTTCTCCAGTTTGCATGCAGTTTCTCAGACAAGCCAATCTGCGATTAAATGTTTCAATAGGTTTAAGCAGATACATCCTGCCTTTCATTACAGTGAATGGCAGACAGGGCTTTTGAAAATTGTCTACATGTAAAGTGTTTGATGAGCTATGCTTTCACAGTTCATTGCCAAAAAGGATATAACGATGCAGAAAAACATTAGCCACATGTAGAAGGGACATGCATGTTTGACGTTGCCTTCCTTTGAGCAGCATTTATCATTTATGTGTGACCATCCTTTTTGGAAAGCAGGTGTCGGCCCTGGGGGCACCAACAGGCTTTAATGGCCCTGACCAGCCCCTGACCTGGCTATTGGGCTCAGGAGCCTGTTTCACCTCAATGTTGCAAGTTGATAAAGGGACAAAATGGATTTGTACCTTGGGGTGTTGCTGAAAAGCGGTGTGTGATGGTGTATATAAAAAGCACGACCGCACCCTCTTATACACGTGAGGATGTTGTGTTGTCAGCAAGGTCAGGAAGGCAATCTCTACATTAGCTCATATTGTATTTAGTGTGTAAACTGTGGCATGGTGTCTCTGTTCCAGAACCTTGGCAGCCTTATTGTCATTATTTTTCCAGAATAAAGAGGAGGACCTCTCTATTTCCCCATCAAAGCCAGGGCGGGCTGCACCTGTTTTATTTAGTCTGGATGGATGAAGCCATTGTACAAGGTTTAGGGCAGCAAAGGTCCACAATGAATCCAGTCTTATCTGCACCACGTGGGAAAACTTCACAAAAGGCCGTACACTCCTCAGCTCATCTCAGATGATAGTGTAGTTGTCCTTCAACATCCACTGCGTATTCTCTTTTCTTGTTGAAACTGCAGTCTTGAATGATAAAAGCTTTAGTGTGATTTGATGAATTTCCATAAGGCATTTGCCTGGGCATCACATGACTGAGCAACTGGAGCACCAGCAATACTACTGTAAGCCCAGTGAACTGCTAGGTTTCAGTGTAATTATAAATGAGGAATCACCATGAGATGAATACATTTCTAGTGGAGAACCTCAGTGAAATCTCTAGTTCTGAGCTCTCGTGCTCCAGCCCCCCTCTCAACTGCATTTCTCCCATGCACCATTGCTGCAAAAAAAGCCTTGTGCCTTGTCCCTGTGTCCCACCTTTGTGCACAGCCTGGCTTCTGCTCCAATGCTTGTGTCTTCCAATTGTCAGGACTCTGTCAGCGATCGTCTCAGCCACAGAGCTGAAGGAAGAGTGGTCAGCGGAGAGAGCTGCTAGCAAGAGGGTGAGGGACATCCTTTCCTCAGTTTTCCCCTACTTCTGCACAGAGAAAGGCTGGTATATGTCCCATGAGGGTGAGCACCTGGGGGGAATCTCAGGAGGGATGTGGGATGGCAGTGCTCTGTCTGCAGGAGGGAGGGGAGTGTGGACAGACATGGGGTCTGAGGAGAGACGGCAACAGGAGAGAGGAAGAAAAGCACGCAAGAGCATGGGAGGAGCAGGGAGGATGGTGGAAATCGGGTGAACCTGGCAAAGGAGGGGTGGGATGAGAGTAAGTGAGGAACTTGGGGAAGTGCCCAAAGTGAGCGTCGGGGCAGGAAGGGCAGAGATGGGCTGGTGGGTAGCAGAGCAGCAGTAAGAGGTGGAGGCTGTACTCCCCCTTCTGAAGCCCTGTCCGGGGGTGCAATGTGGAGTCACCCCTCCAGCAGGGGGGTGGGTGGCAGCTGCACCCACCCTGTGGTAGATAGGTTGTTGCGGGTCTTGGGATGGTGGTGTGTGGATGGCTTACTCCTCCTTTCCTGTGGGAGATGTTGTCTTCCTCTGCACCAGCACAGCTGCTCTTGCAGTCTTTCACGTGGGGTTTCACTATGCCCTGCTCTTGCTGCAAATGGCGCACAGGTGAGAACGAGGAATGCGTCACTGCTAAAATATGACCCAGCCATCTGGTACTGGCCTGGCCTGGCCCACCTTCTTTCTGCTTAAGAGTACAATAATTGCAATCCTCTCCCCCCTACCTAGGGCTAGTACTCCGTGCTTGGGATGCTCTTCCCACCTCCTGCTGCTGTGCAGGAAGTCTCTGCCTTCACTCCTTTTCTAGATGGGTGTTTGAAGGGGATGGGCAAAAGCAACATTGGGTGCAACAGGAGGCAAAAGCGAGAGGAAAAAAATGAAGAAATGTAAAGTGAAGAAAGCACTGATGATGCAATTTAGCAGGAAATAGAGATTTGGGAACTGCCAGTGCAGAGAAGATACTGTCCATGCAGCTCTTGCCTAGCTACTGCAATACAGAAAACAGCTTGAGGAAGCAGAAGATTGGAGAAGAGCACCGGACTCAGCAAAAGTCAGTATTTCTCAATTCTGTATTTCCATGTGTTACTTCTGAGCCCAGCCCAGCCCACACTTTTTTTTGACCACAGGTGTTCCAATACAGGATTCCCTTCGTGCAAACTTTAAAGATGCATTGAATGAAGCTTTCATCTTTCTCTCCTCCTCCCCACTCCCCAGAGAAGAGCACAAGAAACAGGGCCCCCAACATAAGAAGGACATAGACCTGTTGGAGCAGGTCCAGAGGAGGGCATGGAGATGCTGTGAGGGCTGGAGCCCCTCTGCTGGGAGGACAGGCTGGGGGAGGTGGGGGTGTTCAGCCTGGAGAGGAGAAGGCTCTGCGGAGACCTCAGAGCCCCTTACAGTGCCTAAAGGGGCTCCAGGAGAGCTGGGGAGGGACTCTGGATCAGGGACGTAAGCCATAGGACAAGGGGGAATGGTTTTACACTGGAAGAGGGGAGATTGAGATGAGATCTGAGGAAGAAATTCTCGACTGTGAGGGTGGTGAGGCATTGGAATATGTTGTGGATGCCCATCCCTGGAGGTGTTCAAGGCCAGGTTGGATGGGGCTTTGAACAGGTCGAGTGGGAGGTGTCCCTGCTCATGGCAGGGGGGTTGGAATCAGATGATCTTTAAGGTCCCCTCCAACCCAAACTATTCTATGAAAGTCGTCCTGCCTGCCTGTCTCCTCCACTTTCCAGCGTTCTCCTGTGGTGTCACAGTTACTTATTTGAATTGTGCACTGTAACTTTGAGCTGGCCTCACATGGGGGCATAAGTGATGGTAGCATTCTCCTTTTATCATTGCTATGCATCTGTTCCTCCGGTTTCCTTGTGTCAGGTGGAAGCATCCCGTGCCACAGCTGTGCAATGTCAATATGGTGCTCGTGTCCTTCAGAAGGCATCTGTGTGGTCTCTGTCTGCTGCAGGGCTCTGAAACGGGGAAACTGCCTTCGCACTTGCACTTCCGTGTTGGGTTTCAATTACTTCAAGTCATAGAAATACAGCTCTGTGACCATTTCTCCAGCCCTGCTCTGGGGCTGACATCTAAACAAATTTAGGCTTCTCATCTTCTTCATGGGGGCTTTCAATCTCCTGTACACTGTCTCCTCAGTTCTCCAAAGCAAGCCCCCACGACTCCCCTTTTTCTTTGACTCACAGCTTTTGCCATGTGGGGGTTTTTAAGGTTGTTTTTGGGGTGTTTTTTTGTATTGTCAGTGTGGCTGAGTCATGAGTGAGTAATACCAGCCTGGTCCACCCCTGCCCCCCTCCCCGGAGGCTGGACTCCTTCCCTGCTCCTTTCCCAGGCATGGTCCAGCTGGGAGAAGGCTTTCCCCTGTTGTCCCTGTCCACAGCTGGGGAAGATGCCCTGGTAAATCCACCTCAATACATCCCTTCATGTTTATATTGCATTTGTACTTCCTTATTTCAATTAATTATTGTAGACTGGGATAATTAGAAGCTTCTGGATGTTGTCTCTGGATATTTTGCTGGTGTCTTGCAGCGAAGCTATTTCTTGCATTCCTGAGGGAGTTGCCATATTTCCTATATTTCTGTTGATCTTTGTGGGGCAGCTGCAGTTCATGTCACAGATCTTAAAAGGAGAGCAGAGCTGATACCACTGAACTTACCCTGACAGGTTAACCTTGTTATGAGCGTCCAGAAGACCTCATAAAATGGTGTTGCCTTTGGCTGGATCTTGTTCCTTTAGTTTGCTTATGAGGACATCATGTGTGGCAGTGACAGTGACCTCACTGAAGTGGTGATTTATCACAGCAGCGTCTCCCTCCCTATCTGTTTCTTGTCAGAGGAGAAATTAGACTGGGAGTTTTGGCCCATGTGTCTAGAGGGCACAAGATGCCATTTGAGGGAGTTACGCGTGTGTCAGAAACTGCTCTAAAAGACATTTCTCTCCAACCGTGGGGCCAGTTCTCAGGTGTTTTATCAGCATGCCTGGCCTTTAGTAAATGCAGAGCTGCCCATGCACCGAGCTTATGTCTCATACCGGTTCAAAAGGGTACTTCCTGGTTTTCTGAAGGCAGCAAAATGTCCTCCCTCCCTTGGGTCTCTTCTGAGGTAGGCTAAATTAAAACTTCTGGTACAGAAATAAGAGACATACTGTCCTCTTAATAGAAGATACCCAGTCGCTCATAGAATCATAGAATTGTCTAGGTTGGAAGAGACCCTTGGGATCATCGAGTCCAACCATCTACCCTACTCTACAAAGTTCTCCCCTACACCATATCCCCCAACATCACATCTAAATGGCTCTTAAACACATCCAGGGATGGTGACTCAACCACCTCCCTGGGCAGCCTATTCCAATGCCCAACCACTCTTTCTGTGAAACATGTTCTCATTGTCAGAAGGTGCTGTAGGTAGCTACCCAAAACAAGGTCCTTTGTATATGCTAAGTACAGTGCATCATTAGTCATGTTGTTATATACTGTTAGTTCCCTCAAAAGCCATTACTGAAGCCTGAACATGAGGCTTAAACAGCTCATAATTACACTAAAGCCGTGGCTGATGATCGAGTTAGGCTTATCTTTGCATAGATGCAGGTGTTATGTACGCAGCTCAAGGTGATGGAGCATGCAGAGAGAGTGGGTTTATGTCGCCACTTGCAGTCGTCCACTGAAGAGGAATCCCCATTTGTGCCCTGCATATCTGTGACAGTTAAGGGATGTGCAGGGGGGTTGAGTGCTGCCATCCCAAGGTGAAGTGCATACAGTGAAGGGACCCCAGCAGCCAGGCCAGATGTGCACATCTGATCTGTTGATGATTGATGTTAGGTTGTGTGAGCCCCACACTGGTAACCACATGTCCTACCTGCTAGTTAGGAAGACAGTGATGGCTTACAGCATTCAGTATCGGGCTCTGCACAGGTGGGTATGATCCAAGAGTTAAACTTCCTCTGGTTTTCAGTGGTCTGTGTGTGAGCTGTGTGGCTGTGCTGGAGCATCATCTGTGCTGTAACTTCTGGCAGAAGCACTGATTGATTCTTCTCAAGCCTTCTCCAGAGGGCTGTATTCTGTGTCTCATCCTTTTTCTGAGCTCAATGCTCAGGAAAAGCCACTTGCCACTTGGGCTGCAGGGATGCTGTTATTTCAATCACAGGCTTATTTATGGATAAGAAAATGTGTGTGTGTTGGAGGTTGTTCAGTGGATGGTGAGGGTTGATGAGGTACCCTGGACCCCAGTGACTCCAGACAGAGCCGTGTGTCCCTTAGTCTGTATGCATCTCATCAACCCTCTGTATCTCTTCCAGTTGCCTCTTTCCTAAGACAGACATTGAAGCGTTGGTGGTTTCTGCTCCCAAATGCTTATCAGTCTCTCTGTTTTTTTGGCATTTATTTGCCTTCACAAAAGATGCAAGCAGAAATATGGGTAAAAATGAGAAAACTCAAGATGAAAGCTGAGAGTTATGCGCTGTAGTTCCAGCACATCCTCACTCCATAGCTCAGAGAGCCCTGAGATTATGTGGACGCTGTGGGTACATTTTGCCGATGGCCCCTGTGAGCGTGGGAGGGACTATCCTGTTCTGTCTATAGTCTGCGTGTTCCTTCTGAGCTTGCAGTGTAAATTGGATAGCAGGAGTCTGGCAGAAGCAGAGGGAACTGTTCGTCTCGGACCTCCAGCTTCTGTCGTGGTGGGGATGTCTCAGGTACACTCAGACGTTTGGACTGAGGCAGCTGCTGACATTTCAGCAACTGAATCTTGCTCTGCGTGTCTAAATGAAGGTATATCCAAGGATGCTGGGTGCAGTCAGTGGGACCTGGCACGCCATGTCACTTGGCAGTCAGACACATGCATGTGATCAGCTGAACGTGATAACTGTAAATTATACAAGCTAAATCCCACTCTAAGCTAGAGTTAGTGAACAGTTGCTTCCACTGAGGGCGTGTGAGCGATGAAAGCAGAGTGCTGGGGACAAAGACTGAAATGTTTGGTCCATGCGCTATTCACAAAAAAGCCCAACCTTCAGTGTTCAAATCCTCCTCCCTCTTCCTCACCCAGTCCTTGTCCCCGCACGCTCCCTATCCTACACTTCTACATCCTCTCTTCCAACCTCACGTGCCCCCTCCTTCCCAGATGCCCTAAAGTCTCTGCTCTCCTGTATGCAGTGTAGCATATGGCACGTCCTGGACAGACCCATCTCTCCTAGTATGAGATTTGTCTGCTTTCGGGGACTGAGACAGGGACTCTACATATGACTCTTTAGTGCTTCAAGGAAAGAGGCAGATCCCTTGCTCCACTCTGCTCCTCTCTCCCCAGGGCACAGGAAAAGACCAGCTCATTGCTGTTTGCTCCTTGAAGACCAAATCCACAGCCACACACCCCGGGCAGACGGAAGTCTCCTCTAAGCAGGCGTAGTGGTTTGAACCATGAAGCCCAGAGTCTATGCCTGTCAGAGCTGCCCATGGTGCAGCAGCACAGCAGAGGGCTGAAAGGGCCAAGTGCAACCGCAAGATCTGGTGAGGACCCAAGAACTGGAGACAGACAAAGAACTTGGATCCATCTGCTAACATGAAGTCATCTTATCACCTGATTGCAAAGCCAGAGAGCTGGGAGAGCATTTGAATGGCTGCTGCTGCTGCCGCAGTGATAAATTAGATAGCTTTGAGAGCACTTTAGAGCTGGGCGGAAAATTCAGTTGCTCTCCTGCCAATTTCATCCTGTAAGTGGAATTAACGCTTGCTTTGGCTGCACTCTCCAGCCACAAGCAAGTGTCCCTTGTGCGCTGTCTCCAATGGATTTTGCTCTCTGGGAACTGTACGTATCTGAACCAGCAGAAAGCAGGCAGAGGAGAGACCTTGCTGTGCGTGCCATACCAAGGGGAGCACCACAGAAACAGGAGCCCATTTTGTTCTTAGTGTCTCAGACAACTTGGACCTGGGTCTGAAAAGCAAGGTTTGAGACCACCTGTGAGGCAGTGGCTTGTGTTTGTTTTGTTCCTAGGATGTGGGTGAAGAGAAGCTGCCTGGGAAGGAGGTTTGGAAAATTGAAGGGGAGATCAGGCATTGGAAGCAGTGGCCACGCTCCATCAGAAGAGAGGTAAGTCAGTGTTACCCACCATGGTGGGATTTTTAAAGTCCAGGTTGGAACTTAATGGAAAAAAAACCCAAACAAACAACACTCTGCCTCCAGATGACACAAGATCTGGGCATGACTCAATTTGCTGGCTCACAACGTGCAGGAGACCTGATTTTGGAAAGAGGCCTCCAGCTTTGACATCTGTGAAACAGAGCAGCAGGAGAGCTCCAGGGAGGCAGCACATACCAGACAGTCCCTGACACCCTCCCTTCTGTCACATGCCACCTGTGGGGCACTCAGGCCAGGTTTTGTACAGAATCAGAGAAAGGGGACAGATCAAAATAGCCAGGGTTCCCAGGCACAGGGACTGTTTTGCAAGGAGCGAGGAGACCATTGGCTTGAGCTGGAGCACAAGAAATACATGTCCATCCTGAGACTCAAAAAAAAGAAAGTGCAGAAAGGGACACAGAGCTCCTAACGTATGAAGCGCTGGGAGCCAGTGTAGATTTATGAGGCTGGGTGTCCAAGTATAATGCCTGTCCCTCTGTCCAGGGGATGTGCTGTTCCTTGCACGATGCAAGAACAGAAATTCCCAGATAAACTACAAAGTGTGTGGGAAATTGTTTTAAGAATTAACCTTAACAGCTCTCAGTCTTTTTAAATCAACCCTTTTTTTCTTTAAAATGTTTCACAAAGCTGGACTGGCCCAAGTGCAGATGGTCATTCCTGGTAGAGTCTGGAGTAACAGAGCTGAGTGGGACAACACATGGTGGAGAATGGGAGAAGCCCCCTTTTTTTTGGCAGAGGGTTCCTACCTAGCGCTTGGTAAAGCTTTTGGGAAGAATCCTGCATGCATTCAGTATTGTAGGCTCAGAAGCTGTTCTGTGAGCAGGCTGGTGAGGGACAAGGACAAGGTGGAGCTGTGGCACCTCTGCAAGGGGTCTGCCTCACCCCTTTTTCTGGTAGTGAGATGTATAAGACTTGGCATGTAATGGAGCTGCAAGGAGTTTTATAAATCTGCTTTGTATCAAGGAACATGTCATTATTTTCCTGGAATAAATCAGTTTGCGTTCTCGGCTTGTGCCTGAGAGCAATGTCAGCCTTGTCTCTGAAAAACATGGGGTGGATCTGTGGTACATGATGGCGAAGGCTGTCTTCTCGCCATCCAGGTGTCGGGATTTCTGCCATCAGTGGAGAGGGTCAGACAGTTCAGGGGAATGTCCAACAGATGAACAGCACCTAAGCAAGCCTGCTTTCCCACGGCCTTTGAAAGGACTGCAGGGGATTTGCTCAGAGCTTCTCCACTGGGTTTGATTCCACCCTACACATCAAGCCAAAGGGAGCATGTCCCTTCGTCGGTGAAGGCTGATGAGACAGCCTGGGGCTCTTTACAGCTGAGACAAGTTTAGGGGTCTCGGGAATTTGTGTGTTTTCCACTGCCCAGCGAGAGACAGAGGGTGGCACCAATGACCAGGACAAGGTAAGACACCTCTGGTGGCTTCAGCCTCAGCCAGTCCACTCCCTTGAAGTGAAGTGGATTTAGGCAACCCCACTGGTACGAGCAGAACCCTGGTATCTCAAGGTCAGTGGCATCTGACCAGGCATTTCCCAAACATGGTACAGGCAGGAGCTGGTCCTCTCTAGTACAGGACAGGGTGTGCAGTCTCCTGTGTTAAGCTATGAAGCTGTCCCCTGCAGATGCTAATGCAATGTGAAGCCCATTCCAGGCTTTTGCTAAAAACCTCTGCCTAATTTATAGCCTAAATGTATTCATCAGCTCATTTGGTTTTGTTCTGAAACACTTTTCACATTTGATATTTGAAGGAGTCTGTGTATAAGGCACCTGCTTAACTTCAGGCAGTGTAAGAAGCACCAATACATTTGATAATTAAATGTTTGCTGCCACCTAATTGTCCCTTATTACAAATATTCTTTGAGCCAAAAGCCTGTCTACTGGCACTCTCCCCAAAGTGCTGAGCTTCAAAGAGAGCTGGAGAAGAATTTCTTTTCTTAAAGCACAGTATATATTTAAAATGGAGCCATCTCCAAAACTGTCAGGAAACAGATAAAGAAATTGAGAGAATAGCAAACCCAGCAGGCTAATTATAAACAGTCAAATATAGGAAAAAAAAAAAAGGCAGATTGCAGCAAGCTGATAAAATCACAACAGCAATAACACTGAAAGAGCTAGCGCTTACCTACAAACACCAAAGGACTCGGATGAGCATGGTCTCAGCTCTAACCGTAATTTTTGTCTGCAGATCTTAAAATCTGGCCTCTTTGTGCTGGCAGGATGATTCGGATCTGTATCCAGAGATCAGCTGCCGTCATCAGCTTGACTTCAGCCTAAAACCAGAGGAGATCTGGCCTCATGAATGTTTCCACCCACCTCTGTGCCTCAGGCTGACTTTTCCCTGGATTTGAAAGTCCACCCCTCGGCTCTTCTCTGTTTTGAGCGCCGTCCCCTGTTGGGTTGGATACCTCCCGCCTGCCTTTGCTGCTGCTCAGCTCTGCATCTTGCCTGCTTGCAGAAATCCCAGGAGGAATGTGGAGGGTTGAATGAACTCTACTTGCTGGCAACGCTGCAGCCACCTGGTGGGTTCATGCTTCTCCATCACACACACTGAGCAAACGGTTGCATTTACACAGGCTTTCGGCAAGGGAAGCAGTGTTTTCTCAGCTATAAATACAAATACATTCAAGGCAGTTAAGATTTTTTTTTAAAGCATGAACAGCCTGTATGTGCAAGCAACTCTATTTTCAGCTGCACCAACTAAGAAAGGTTTTGTAGTACTTTTAGTTGAACTTTCTGGTTGTTATATTTTCTCCTTAGTTTTTAGCCTGTCTTGAGAAAATGAGGTTTATGCACAAATACAGGGTGTGTGGTTGGGGAAGCTCATCTGAGCGGGTCATGGAGGGCAAATTAAGCCCTGGTTATGGGGTCAATGGGGTGTCTGTAGGCTTGAGCAGTCAGCAACCCTGGGACATGTTTCTCCAGGGAATGGGATACATCTGCTTGAATTTCAGCATCCAAAACTTGGAGATCGGTGTCTGAGCATTGCAGGGCGGTGAAGAGCAAGGGGCACCTCCTGAAGGCGAGTCAGCTCATGCTGGGACAGGTGTCTACTGCTGTGTGAGTCATCCCTGTTTCTTGCCACTGGCTATAAAGGGACCAAAAACTGATGAACTCATTGGAGACATCTAGTTTGCGATTGTCTAAATTTGGCTAGATGATTCTCACCAGTGGGTTTGACAGCCCTAGTGATGAGGGCTCAGCAGAGCTTCTGCATCCCTGCAGGAGGGGTGGCAAGAGGCATTGAGGATCTGAAATTGGCTCTATGCACCCTGGGAATCACAGTGCTCCTGAGAATGGGCGCTGGGATGCAGTGGGATTAGCACATCAGTATTAGAAAATTAAACATGCCTCGGACCACTCTCAGGTATGGAGGCTAATCTGTAATGGTGGGGGTTTGTATCTATGCCATTAAACTGTCTTCAGAGTAGGATGTCCTCAACCAGAGCCTCTTGGGAACAGTCCCTCCCCTGTGCCTGGGAATTATGTGAGAGAGAGCTGGCCTGCATGGCATGGCCGAAAACATGCTGGAAAGTGTTCAAATGATGTAGTACTGAGGATGACAGAGTCCTTGTGCCAAGGAACATCTGACACCTCTTAATTTACTAAGTGGAGATGGAGGCACAAGGCTACACTTGAAGTAGGGGACTGGCATTTGCTAGGCTGGGAGCTGTGGACTTGCTCTGGCAACCCAAAACATGAGCATCATCTGCATCACATCTCTTAAAAGGCCCAACTTGTGCGAGTACCTGATTGGAGCAGATTCACTGTTTGGGGCTGTACTAGAGACATTTTGGCTGCAGTAAGCCCTTCTTGTAAGACCAACAGAAATTGATTCTGGCTTAAATTTTTCACCGCAAACAGCAAAACATCCCCGAATTGAGACCTCACGCTCTTCTTCCTACTTGCTTTCCTTTCCTTCAGGAGGAGTGTTTTGCTGCCCTCTCCTGTCCAGAGGCAGTCAGAAAAGGCGTCAGATCGTTTGTAAATACGCTTTCAGGTCTGTGGCTGGAGAGGGAAAAATCGCAGCATAATGTTTGAGGGCTCCACCGGACCCCACAGCAGCCAGAAGAGGCTGCCCAGGGCACTTTTACCTTCGCCTTGATGCATCCCCCTTCCAGGTGTCCCCAGGCTGGCTGGGCTGACGTCCTCAGCTTACCTGGTGCAGTGGCACACAACAAAGCTAAAACCTGGCAGTGACAAAGTGCAGCTGGGATGTGACTGCACCTACCAAACTCACCTTTGGGTGGAAAAATCCAGCTTCCTCTGGCTGGAGCAAATGATGTGATAAAGCTGTTCCCTAGATGCCTGCCCCTGCTGTGCTCGGAGGATGAGACTGAAGCATCACATTGATTTGAGAAGAGGCCAGATAAGGGTTTTATCTGGGATGTCTCAGACTGAGAAGAGAAACTGAAGCATGTTTCTGTCTGGACATCCCACCCTGGTCTTCAGGGGCTGCCTGCCTGAATCCTCAACCAGCTTCCGCTGTTATCAGCCCTGCCTTGCTATCATGTTCCTTTGGTGACAATCTCCTCTAACTGCAAGAGAAGAAGAAAGCAATCACTTATCAGTTCAAACCTATTGCATCACACCTCTGTTCAAGGGGCTTTCTATTGCTTTGGCAATTCCAGTAGTAAGGGACGTTGCAATGATGCATCCTGAGGATATTCAACTTGTATTAAATGCTAGGTGGTGAATGGCTGGGAGAGTGATGCTCTCCAAAAGGTCTTTAGGAAAAACAGGAGGATTTTTCTAGGCACTGACAGACACTGCTGCACCTGTGGTATCTGGACTCTGGCAGCAGAAAGAGAAACTCCAGGGAAAGGTGGACAAATGCAGGAAAATTACCCTGTTGTAAGAGCCAAATTACTGCCCTTCAGCACTGGAGATGAGCTGGGTGTCTGCAGAGACATCAGGTATTAAACACAAGATCATATGGTCTGGCCACAAGTATAAAACAAGCCATAAAAATTTACAGAGTTATTAATAAGCCCATGTATTGGCTTTCTGTGGCAAGGTTTTGGTAGTGAGGGAGCTGCAGGGCTGGCTTCTGTGAGAAGATGCCAGAAGCTGCCCCCATGTTGGACAGAGTCATTTGTAGCCAGCTCCAAAATGGACTCACCGCTGGCCAAAGCTGAGCCCATCAGCAATGTTGGTAGCACATCTGTGATAACATATTTAAGAAGGGGGGAAAAAAACTTGCTGCACAACAGCAGCCAGAAGAGAGGAGTGAGAATATGTGGGAGAAACAGCCCTGCAGACACCAAGGTCAGCGGAGAAGGAGGGGGAGGAGGTACTTCAGGCGCTGGAGCAGATTCACCCGCAGCCCATGGTGAGCACCATGGTGAGGCAGGCTGTCCCCCTGCAGCCCATGGAGGTCCACGGTGGAGCAGATAACCACCTGCAGCCCATGGAGGACCCCACACTGGAGCAGGTGGATGCCCGAAGGAGGCTGTGACCCTGTGGAGAGTTCGTGCTGGAGCAGGCTCCTTGCAGGACCGCCAGCTGCATGGAGAGGAGCCCACGCTGGAGCAGTCTGTTCTTGATGGTCTGCACCCCACGGAAAGGACTGACATTGGAGAAGTTCGTGAAGGACTGTCTCCTGTTGGTGGGATCCCACCCAGGGGAAGGAAGCATGTGAGGAGGAAGAGCAGAAGAGACAATGTGTTATGAACCTCCCTGTTCCCCATCCCCCTGCACTGTTTTTGGGGAGGAGGTAGAGAAGCTGGGAGGCAAGTTGAGCCTGGGAAGAAGGGATGATCTCCACCCACACCTCAGAGGTGGAGCGTTGCCTCTGCTCTGAAACAACCAAGCCCTGCTACTTCAGGACAACAAACCTCAGCTCTGCACGCACCAGAAATGATGAAAAATGTAGCACAGAGAGGATCAGGTCAATAAAACCAGAATGTGCCAAAGGGAATGACAAAGACACTGGGTGAGCTGCACACACCCCACCCTACTGGGCAGCAGGCTCCTATTTCTGCACTTTTGGCCTCAAGATGCCACAAAAAGATCTGGTTCTTCTAATCAGCACCAAAAATGGTGTGACTGAAGACAGAAATATGGTGGTGCCCTTGTGATTGGCCATCAATAGCATATGTTGATAGAAACGCTGCAGTCTCAGCCCAGAGGTTGCTTTCTTGCTGCAGTGTGGAATGACTCTTTTCCTCTGGAGTTTGGTCAAGGCTAGCCCAAACAGTGCTGCTGCTCCCTGTGAACACACTGTCAATCTCCAGTAAATTTTAAAACTTTCCAAAATTTACAGTTTCCAGCACGATACTGTATTGGGTCTTTCTGCTAATGATAAATAGGGGAGGGGGGGAAAAAAACAAAAAAGGAAAAAGGACTTAGAGAGGAACTTGAAGTAAAAAGCTATGAAGTTGCCTCATTTCAAACACTGGATAATTTGTTGAAGACAGAAAGGCTGGGGACATGTAAGGCTGGAAAGCTTTGGTTTGCAGAATAAACCCACCCTCAGAAGTCAGGGCACTGCTATTTAAACAACAAGCATCTAACTTGCAATCCAGTGTTCCTCTTGTCAATAGTGGCCATGGACTTGCAAGGGCTGCCTCTCCTCCTCTGCGCTGTCAGCACAGAATAGTGTCAGCCTTGAAATGCCATTGCTGGAAAGGCAAAACTGTAGAAGAATATAGCAATGAACTTGAAAAAGCCTTGTTGGATGCTGTCCTCAGGCTATTAGAAATGTAGCAAGCAACCTGTCAGAGGATGACACAGAAAGGAAGGCAGCCAAGGCAGCCTGGAAGGCGAATACAGAAGCTGGGGGCACAGTCAGTGAAGGATTTGGATGCTGGCAGAGAGCTGCACCTTTGCAATGGCCTGATGGCCCCGGTCAGAGCTGTGAACCAGCTGCTACAGCCTTGCTGGGGAACAGGTTTCAGACTTGTCCATCTTTGTAACGCACCGTCTTGACAATGGGGAGATTTCATAGGTCTGTCCCGTGGGCTGGGACTCTGCTTGCAAATGTAGATGTCTAAATGCAGGTCTCTCCATGCACAGGAAACATGGCTGTTTTCTATTAAATGCCATGTGTCTCAGGCAGCATCCACCTGTGATCCTGCTATGAGGGATCTGCACCGCTGTTGCAACCTATATTTCTCTTTGAGGGATGTTCTCCCTTCCCACTGCTGCATTAGCAATTAATTTCAGGTGTCCACTGGGCCACCGAGGTGAGCAGCTCTGGTGCCACCACGACCTGCAGCGGAGCACTCTGGCATGCTGTACATGGGGGACTCCTGTAGCTCCACTGGCTCAATCAGAGAGCAATGTCCTCTACCCTGCAGAAGACTATGTCCGCGACTGACGCAGCTTTGCAGACAGAGCTCTGGATGCTGCTACCTGGGCATCAGGGCTCCACACCGTGCCCTACTCCTATGCCTGTACTGGGTGGCAGCAGGGAGCACACCTGGGGAGATCTGCCCAGGTGGAGGAACTCCTCCGCTTAGTGGCAGAGCTCTGGGAGAAGGTGAGTAGGTCGAGGCGTATCTGGGAGTCTGAGAAGGAGGTTGAGTCCTGGAACCACACCCTACATTGCCTGGGACAGGCCTGTCGGGCAGACAGGACACGTGATACGGAGGATTCCCTATCCTCTCTCCACCTGGCACAATGTGGTGACCTAAGGGATAGGGGGGAATGGCAGCAAGTTCCTGCCCAGTGCAGCTGGTGCGTCTGCTCTGTGACCAGGCCACCTTCCCAGGTGCCCTTGTACAATAGGTATGAGGCTGTGGAAGTGGAACTAAACACTGATGAGGACAATGGTCCATCCAGGTTGGAGGTGTCACCGAGGTTAAGTTGGTCTATGCCGTGCGTGAAAACTACTTCCATTAAGAAAAAAAGATGAGTTACTGTCACAGGAGACACTCTTCTGAGGAGAACAGAAGGGCCGGTATGCTTGTCTGAGAACACTGCTCCCCTGCAGTACATGATTTCTCCTCAGATGTTTGTAGGTGGTTATTAACTGATCGCTTTCCACTTTCGAAGTCAGAAAACAGGTGGTTTATTTCATAAGGTTCATTTAAACACTATTTCTTGAAGGGAGTAAGAAAAGGCCCTTTAAGAAGGAAAGGAAGGAGAGGAGGAACTGACTGGAAGATAATTTGGATGAGGAAGAAGATGAAAAAAGGAAAGAAGCTGAGTACGTGTTCCAGGAGAGTCTCAGTATAAAATGACCACGGTAATTAGCACAGACAAGAAGGACCTGCAGGGCCTAATGCACAGGGAGTATGACAGCCAGTCCTACAAAAAAAGGAATATAAGTATTTGGTGTGTTCAACCTCAAAAACTGCAGGGTATAACACTGTCCAATTGCTTCCTAAAAAGAAGTTGGGTTGGGAAACACCAGAGGAAGGTGCTTAAGCCAGAGGACAACTCTCCCAAATGTGGACATATTACAAAGCAGTCAGTGTTCATTTGCAGTGAAAATTGAATAAGCTTCTCCAGTATCAGAAGTAGGATGCTGTGAAGCAGCTTCTGGCGGGCAGAGTGGGCATAGGAAATGTGGCTGATGTGAAGGCAAAGGCTTACAAGTTTATGAAATTAATTATTTGATGTGGAGTCTGTGGTGACCAAGGACTCAACACCATGGGTGGGAGATGAAGCAAACGGAGCATCCTCATCTGAGTTCATGTTCCCAAAAGAGGCACTAGCCTTGTACAGGGCAGCAAAGGGTCAGTTTGGGTGTCTGAACATAGATGCGCCACAGACCTGGCTTTCCCCTAGGTCCTCTGAGTACGTCTTATATCCTGTTGGACATCTGATGTGGCATTAGGGCAGGCTCCAGCTGTGCTCTGTGACCCAAATGTGCTCCTGGCCAGATGCAGAAGCTCCCAAAGTCCAGGCGTTGCATCCATGCCCTGAGAGCTGTGTGGTGATACTGCCCATGTTTGCAGCCAGCCCCTGCTGCTCACGTGCTGTTCTGTGTTTTTTTCTGACATTCTCCCCGTTCCTTTGTTTCTGTTTTTTGTCGGAGCTTTCATATGTGAATGTTTGAGCTTGTTTATCTGTTTCAGCTGAAAAACTCTACAAGCTCCAGCAAAATGCTAATAAGAAGCATTAGCTGCAGGCTAATTGAGCTGCTTCTATGATCCTCCATAATTATCTCCTGGTACAGCACCTACCCTGAGAAAGGCTGTCTAAGAAAGGCAGAATGGATGCCAGAGATAATCAGATAGAAGATCTGGGAAAAGCATTTAATTTTCTTATCCAAATTAAGATTTTTTTGGATTGATTACCTCACTAAATATTTGCTGTTGAGAGCAAACTGAGCTGGTGCTGGTGGGGACTGCAAAGGGAATGACGGGTGCTCAATTATTTACAGACTTGCTTGGCTAGCTGAGTGTGCGCCAGGAATGCAGAGAGAGCCGTCGCTGGGAATCTCATCGGAGATTTTTCATTGGGAGTAAAAAGCAAGCAATGACAACAGGGAATGTTCTCCTGACTCAAAATGCTGAAACTTGCCCGGTGATAAAATGAGCTGTCACCAGGGCTCGATTATCACATCCAGAGCACACCTTCCCCCAGTCTTTCCCCAAACTCCTTGAGTTTGCAGACAAGGAGCATGTATTAGGTTGGCACAGACCTTCGAGGTCAGCAAGTTGCAATTGCTTGCAGTGCCTTTAGAAATCACGATTAATAAATGCACTAGCTTTGTCCTAACGTAGCTTGTAGGTCTTTTATTGGTGCAGCCCTTAGTTGGGTTGGATATACTACACACTCAGCATGTGTGGCTGACTCCTTGCTGGGTGGTCAACACCTTGCTTGTCCTGATCTTTCATGGATCGCTGTAACTCGCAGAGATAGAGACAGCTCATAACAATTAAAACCACATTTATAAGCTGTGCAGAGATGATGCAAATTATCACATTTTATGAGTATGGTCCGGGAGATCTGCAGTCACAAACCATACAACAGGCTTGCAAGGCAAGGAAAATTCATGTATTCTTCAAAATGGGAAAAGGATAATTTGGCAGCAGTAGCTATTAATAAGCTATGAAATATGGCTTGCTGTTTAGGAAGCTCAGGTATCAATGAAAAGCTATACAGCCAAGCAGAGCTAGCAATGTGAATGGTTTTATACGCAGACATATATATATCAAAAAGAAAAGGAATCCTTGCAGTGGCATTGCATATCTCACTGGTTGCAGATGCTAAAACTGTTGTTAAAGATCTAGAAACTCTTAGATGGGCTGAAGTCACGTATTTAGGAAGAAGCAGGATAATGTCCTCTTACATTTGCAGCAAAATGGGAACCCTGTGACCCCCAGGCTGCAGTCTGGGAGGGCTGTGGGGAGATCATTCCACTTTCCACCGAACCGGGGCTGGCAAGTAATAGTCTATGTGAGTATATGCCCTGTGAGGATTCGGACTTCTTCCTGTCTGTGCTTGTAGGTGTCCGGTTGCACTGGCCCATGCCAGTTCCAGCTGTGGAGTCAAGCCCGGACCTGGGACTGCCGCTGAGACCATATCAACAAAGAGGTGAACTTTTTCATCCTTGTTACTTCATGCAGCTAGAGACACTGCTCATGTTTATTCATCCCATTATGGTGTTTCTATTTGTTCAATTGTAACATTAACTAGGCAAGATGCCAAAAAGCATCTGCTAATATTAAGTATATAATTATAACAATGATATGATTGCAAGTTCTGCTTCACTTGCTGTTATGAGATGGTGCTAATTTGTCTGATAAAGGGAACTATGTTGACGTACTATACATGCAAACTTCTTTTAGGCCTTATTTACACCATAAGTTACTGAAGGGATCTACATGTTTATGTGTATATGTATTTTCCACTAATAGGCTTTCATCCTGATCAGCTGGAGAGAGGAACAGCGCAAGGCCATTGGTTCTGTTTGTCTACGTGCCTCTTGGCAATACGTACTCGGTCTCACCCCTGGCGCAATGTGGGTCATGGAGCCTCGCCTCTATCAGGCTACAGCAATTCCTAACTCACATTCACATTCACCTTGACTGCTCATGTTGGACTTGGGGAATACAAGGGACAGTGGAGAGCAAAGGATCAGATGGATGCATCTCCTCCAAGGCCTTAGGAAATGAATTTTTCTTGTGGATAAACTTTGCTCACCCCTGCAGGACTGTCTCTGGGCCAGTTTGTACCTACTCCCTGTGCACTTGAAGATCTTCCATAAACTGCCATGAAAAAGGTTTCAGAGATGCTCTCTTTCTGCAAACCCCCTACCTTACTACAGTGTTGGACAATGCAGACAGGAAGCACCTTTACCTATGCTGAACCATTTCTGGACTCCTTCAGCTGCCTGATCCAGCTTGCCCCTGGCTAAGGAGGTGAGCCTTTTGGTCGTGAATCTACCAGGACATCCCCTCCAAAGTACCAGTTCCTGAGCCCAAAGTCCTGCTCAGTCCCCCTTCTTTAACATACACCATTTGAACAGATCAGAGGGCACCTCTCCAACAAGGTTTGGGGACAATCCATTCATTTTGATTGAAGGAATGGCCCAATGAGGTCCTTGGTTTGCAGATGTGAAGGCAGAAGTTGGTAGCACACAACTTTGTGGGTACCTCATATCATGCTTAGCTTAGATGAAAGGTCCAGGAGGTGCCAGCTGAGCTTGCTTTTTATCCCACCATAATGGCATTGGCCTTGAAGGTGCTAATACGCCTTAACGACCCTGACCAGCCATCTGCCCATGGGCCCAGGAGTTCCATTTCAGCTCAGCCAGGGGCACTGAGTCCCTGCCTGAGCTACCTCAGGGTGTGAGTTTCTTGCTCAGCCCCCAGCTGCCTGTCCCCAGGGTGACCAAGCACTCTGAGGATACCCTAAACTGCTGATGGAATAGTTAGATCTAATGTTGTAGTGCTTGAGCTCCCGTGGCCAGGTAGGTTAGCTGGAGGATCAGCACCCCTCTACCTCTCCATTGCATGAAGCAATGGTCTTGCTGTAGGAAAACTTTGTAGTAACTGTGTGTCTGTGTCTTGTAACAACCCTATTTTATTTTCCCAAACTTCCGTTTGGCTTGCCCTGGACATATATTTTTTTTTCTGCTCTACTACAGGCTCTTACACCTGCTGCTTTGCTACCAAGGAGAAACATGGAGTAACAGTGGCACCAAGTGGGTGTACGTGGAAACAAAACAACTAAAGCACAGCATAAGAGGATGTTAGAGAGGAAATAAATGTGACTAATACTCGCCATAAAGCTCTTTATGGTCAGGGCATCCCACAGTATGATCTAGTACTGGTGGAAGGTACAGCCCTGAACAGGAGGTTGGGTTGTGGACCTCAAAAGGCTCTTTCTCCAACATGGCTTGGGTGTACCAGGAAAGGTACGTAAAAGAGCAGTTCAGCCTCTTCTCACATAGCATCTTCTACAGAGATCCTTCCCACCAGCAGCAGGAAGCACAGAGTCCCAGTAAAATGGAGACCTGGCAAAGGGGACACCCAGCAGCCATGCAGACTCTTGTGGCCTCTTGTCCACCCATGAGTCCTGGCAGTACATCAGCAGGTAGCAACCTCTCGTTCTGCAAACCAGCCACAAGAGCTTTTAAAGCAGATGTGAGCACCCCCTTTCCAATCTCTTTAGCCTCAGTATTAAAATACATCACCTTTCTCCTGAAGTTGGTGTCTTCCAGAGTAACGTCATTCACCAATTCTGAGATCCCAGCTTCCAGGTAGGGTCTTTCTCTTCTCTAGATGACAGGAGAAAGCAATCCTGTTGTTCCTATCCAGCATCAGTAGGGTTGTGCCTATTTCTGCTACCCAGATAAATGCCCAGGGCCTGTTTCAACCTCCTGAAGATCTTTGGGCTCACTGCTGCCCTACAGCAATGAGTTTCACAGGTGAAACCCATATGAAGAGTTCAAAGTGTATTGCCACTACTACCAATGTGTCTCCCCTGTTGCTTTCTCCATCCTCAGAAATCTGCTGCCCACCCTCTAAATCCTTTTTGGCAGAGGGATGACTGAAGGCAGCTGCTATACTTGCGCCCCCAACAGTTTGCTTCCCTAGTAATTGGAAATGGAGACATTGGCACGTGGAGACATTGGTCTCCTGGGACCTGGCCACAGTGCAATCAGGGACTTAACAGACACATTCAGTTCACATGGAGGGAGGAGGAATTTCTCACGCTGTCCCTGTTACTGCAACAGCCACACTCAAAGCGAGCCCTCAGACCTGGGAAGATGCTGAGCTGTGGATGCTCCTCAGGGAAACAGCAGGTAGGCACCTCTCCTGGGAACAGGAAGGGATGAGACACTTGGGTTTATGGTCCTCCCCCTTAAGATGCATCTTCCTGCCCGAGGCCTTCCTTAGCATCATTGAGCTGCCTGCGTTGGTCTGAAGATCATGAGGCCCAGCCTAACCCAAAGCAGGTGCTCCTTGCCTGGCTTTTAACCACTGTTGACTGATGTGCGAAGGCCCTGCTGCAGCTGGGTTGACTCAGTTGCTAAAGAGCTTCTTCCAACCCACAGATGCTGTGTTTCCGTACTGCTGTGAAAGTGCTGGTAGGAGCCACCCGTGAGCCCTTTCATGGCAGGACAGATCAACCTGGCTGTGGGTGACATGAGCCATTGGAAGGCTGAGCCCAAGGGGAGTGAGATGAGACTCTAGGATGGGAGGAAATGGGAGTGGAAGGGAGAAGATAAGGCATTAGGGCAGCTAGGCAGGACTGTAGAAGTCCTTGCTACATTGAGTGATAAATGTTCCCCTGAGTAAACGGGAACATTAAAGGAAGAAAAGACTGAAATACACCTTCCGACTCAGAAGATCCTTAAAAAACAGTTGGAGAAATGGTACCCTGTACTTGCGGGGATTTATAGCCTCTTTTCAACAGTCGCTGGCGGTGGTGAGACACAGGGCTGATTGTGCCTTGCTCTGACCTCACGCACCAATCCTTGTATTTGCCCATATTGAAACAAACTGGTTTCAGTTTATTAGTACATACAGTGACCGGTCTAGAGGTCCATCCTCTTCCCTACCAGCCTTCATGCCCTCCACGAGCCTTGTAAGTGGTTAGTCGGGTTTTACGTTAGAATGATTGATAGAAAAGTTAAATCCTAAAAGTTTAAAAGTAACCACTGTGACGTATTACTAGAATTAAGTGTTAAATCAATGATCTTCTATTTATAATTACTCTTTGTTTCATTTTTACCCAGTTTTCATGTATTCTAGTGCCTTGATATAAATGTTGTGCATTTCTGGATTAAAAGCCTTGCTTGTAACTGACGTGCAGCCTTGCAGGGTGTAATTAGGATTCCCCTCCCATATCAGTGCCTCCCTGCGAGAAGAGGGTGCATGCGAGTGGAGAGCTAAAGGAATGGGGCAGAGAACAAGGCTGTTAGAGGCAAGGATGAAATGCAGCTGACATGAGTAGGATGTAAGAGAGAGGGGAAAATCAGGAGTTAATCACGTTTATAAACAAACTCACAACCTGATAAAAATTATTCCCAGTTAGAGGTAATACATTTAATTTGCATGAGACGTGTGATATGGACAGGCTTGTGACTGAGAATCCTGTTAAGTCTCCAGAAATATTGGCTTCATATAAGCTTTCCTCTTTGCTTTTCAGTGTCCCAGTAATCAGTGAAACTTGAATCCTTTTGATGTTCTTCTGTTGGCCAGTTATTTATTATCTCTTGGATGTGATTGATCTGGACGTGCTGATAAAAAGCCCTAGGAGCATCTTTGACACCCTCTTTGCTTGTGCTGTGAGGAAAAAAAACCCAACACGTTTCTTCATCTTTGCCATCCTCTGGTGTATAAGTGAATCACGTGGAGCAGAAACAGCTGCACCTTTCTGGTTAATTTAAAAATTTTATTTTTCTCATTTCTATTGGAAATAGAAGCCTTTTCTGTAACTATCTTGTTCTACCTGGGTAAAGGTGTGGCCACATGTTTAATTTCTATACAGGCCTCTAACGTAAAGGAACTTTTCTGTGAGGAGGAGCAGGAGCAGGACTCCCAGAGTTCCAGCTGTGGAGGCAGAGGAACTGTTTGCAGACAGATTGGAGAGAGCTGTAACACTGAGAGGGATAAGGGCTGTGAAGAGGAGACGTGGCCACTTGGTCCTTTCTGCTTCGGTAGAGCTCAGCGATGCGGGGTGACAGCCGTGAACTGGATCTCCAGAGGCAGCTTGCTCCTGCTGTCTGACTAAACCTCCTTAGGGACAGCCCCTTTTACCTTCCCTTTGTGTTACAGACCTCTTAATTTTAATTCTTTTATTACTGAAGGGGGAAAAAAAAAGCGAGTAATACAAGAACCATAAATTCAAGCAAAACCCCAGCTCATGACTGTAACAGACGGTGTTGCTTATGCATTTTGCTTCATGTTACGCCCCAGCATTGATTCCAGCCGTCTGTTGCGCATCTGCAGGGCAAACGGCCGCCTCAGCCCTTCCCTCCTCCTTCTGCCCCGGCCTCCTCAGCCCTTCCCTCCTTCTGCCGTTCCCTCGGGGCTCTTCCCGCCGCCGCCCCCATTCCCATGGAAACTCTGACCGCTGGGCCGCCCCGGGCGGAAAGAGCAGGCCGAGAAGGGGGACAAAGGAGCCGGGAAGGGGGAAGCGCGAAAAGGAGGGAGGAAGCCGAGGAGAAGAGGCCCAGGCGGGGACCGGGGAGGGGACAGAGGTGGGGAAAGTTGGAGCGAGAGGGGAAAGGACGTGGCCGGAGCCGCGGGTGCGCGGCGGGAAAGCCCGGGGCCTTGTGCGGGGCCGGGCGGGCGGGAAAGCGCCCGGAGAGAGTCCCCGCCGCGGGCCGCCGTGCCGGCGGGGAGCCTCGGCCTGCCGGGGCGAGCGCAGCCTGCCCCGGTGCGGCGGGAGACGCCGGTGGGGCTGGTTCGGGAGGCGGCCGGGCCGGAACAGTGTCCCGGACGCGCAGGGGACACCGGCGGCAAGAAAACAGCAAGTTGCTGGAAGGAAAGGAGAACTGAACGCAAGAGGTGGGAGCAGCCGAGGTGGTTGCAATGCCTGCAGAGGTGAATATGTCAATACGTCGGGGCTGAGTGACGAGCGTAAGTGATAGACAGGATTTGGGTTACCAGGCGAGTCCTGTGAGTGATTTTTGTTTTGTTTTGTTTTGTTTTTAGAGAAAAAAAGACAAAACGCATAACACGGAGATTAGAAAGAGCCTGAGGGTGGAAAGGGCTCAGCAGAGCTGGGGCGAGCAGCGGGCACAGCGCTTCCCGCTCTGGTGCTGGGAGACGCTGGGTGTCACCGCCATGCCCCACTGAGGGAGAGGCTGGGGGTGATGAGTGGCGTGTGGAGAAATCGGACAGGTTGTGCCCGTGCTGTCCTGACGCAGCCAAGGTATCCGCGGTAAACTGAGGTACTGTGCCTTCGCCGCAACACGTCAACCATAGCACTGGGGGAGGATGGCAATTTGCAGCTAAATTAGTAATCTTAGGGGTAAAATACTAATTTTTTAAGTGAAAATAACATGGTGCTTTGTTAGAATTAGGTGGATCGGCATTCCTTGGAAGAAAGGAGACATTCCAGTCCCTTGACCCTAAAGTCTGCCCTGAATATGTGCATCATGAGTGGCACTGTCCTGCTGGAGACACCAAACTCCATCACACCTGAAAACTTTTTTGGTCTCACGATGCTAGCAGCACGCACAGATTGCTAATACCAGTTTTCCATGAAGAGTAAAGAAAGTGGCACTGGTTTTGCCTTCTGGATGCTTTAAATCAAAGTATTGTTGCTATAGACTGTGGGGCAGAGATTTCTTGGAAACACCATCTTGCTGATGAAATTTGCATATGAAATTTGGTTAGATGTCCATAATTGCATGTATGAGCATGGAAGGTGGTATTTCTTGATGGGTAACAGTGGGAGTGCACCTAACCTGCTTTCTGGCAGACTTTCTGAGTGTTTTTAAAGGTGTGTTGTCATGGCCTCTGCTAGTTTGAATCCCCTGTGACACGTCTGTTCTGCAGGCTGAGGAATACTAGGATCCTAGTAGGATACAGCATCCTCCCTGATTAAGCATGTGCTTGAGTAGCATGTTGTTGATATTACCACTAATAGCATAATACTAAGTTTTGAAAAGTCCTGGTAGGAAAGCGAGGGGGAGGATTTCATCCTTGGTTTTTGTGGTAGAGGTTTCCAGACCTGGGGTCTGGAAGGTCCCATCTCTTCTGTTTATAGAGCTGTGGTACCACCAACTGCACAGTTGGGAGGAAGGGTTTTTTTCTGCCCAGACAGAGACTTGTTTTCCACCTGCTGATGTGGGGTAGCATCTCCAATGGCTGTTGAGCTGTGCACAAGGTGTTTACTGCTTTGCAGGTGGCTTCACCTCTGAGTACAGTGTTGGCTTCATTCCCAGTGCCCAAGTGAGAGCCACCCATGCTGGACACCTCTGATATTCCAAGCATCCCCTGGCTGCTTGCTGCTGACTGCTCGCTCGAGATCCCCATCAGGGATATGCTGCTCTGGGTGCTGACATGACAAGGGAGACCCAGGTAATGCTCTGAATTTCTAACATCTGGTCTCAGCCAACTCGCTCTGCTCCATTCGAAAAACAGGTTAAAGGGGGATGCTTTGGTCCACAACTTTTAAATCAATGCTCCGTAGGCAAAGGGTGTTAGATTTGGGGTTTCTGCTAGGGCCTTCCTTTTCTATCACTGTCTTGGCATCTTTTAATCTCTGTTTATGCTCTGCTTTCTCTGTGTAGCATCAGTGTCTTAGGCCTGCAATGATTTTCACGACAGCAATCGCAAGTATAGGCCATAGGTATCTTTGCTTTGGCCCTCATATGGCCAGTGTCGGTTTTAATTTTCCACTTTGTGGATGGGATCCAACTTGCTCCCCAGAAGTGTTAGCTCCTCTCTCCTCTCTTTTTACCCTGGTAGTTATTGATTCAGCCTCCCAACAGGAACTAGTCATGCCCTCTTGCTTCATCTATCTTATCTGGGATGTGAAAATAACTCCTGTGGGGATTAACTCCAGTAAAATGCAAATCAAACAGTTGTATATGTCTTAGATACTAAAATAACAGCTGAGCTGCTTGTTCAAAGAGCATCTACTGTAATTTAACTGTAAGCTTGTAGAAAATCAGCCACTTGCTGAGTTGTGCCCTTGCCCAGCAAGCTTCAGTACAGCCACCAATGCCAGCCCGTGGCACTGAAGGCAAAAGCTTCTGAAACTGGCTCTGCGTCTCATTCTGACATGTTAATTACCAGGGGGAGCAAAATGGAGGAGTCGCTCATGAACAGTCACAGTCCCATAGACAAAGGGAGGCTTAGAAAGGCACTGGAGGGTTTAAAGACGCGTGGGATGTGGTGGTCAAATCAAGCACCAGGTACCTGGCTGCATTTTGGATGCTTCTGACGTGGCTGGCAAAAGAAGGAAGAAGCAATAAAGAAGGGATTACAAGTTTAGGAAAAAGACAAGAGTATACCTTGCAAATTGTAAGGATTTGGGGAAAACCCTTCCCCATTGTGGATACACGGGTTAATGGGCTTTGTGGCTGTCCTGGTTTGAGGTAAAACAGGACCGGTTTTGTTCAGTAACTTTGCTTCTTAGCTGGGCCTCTTCTAACTACTGAAATTAAGAGCATATTGTGCAGACACTGTTCACTCTGAGTGATGACACCTATGTTTGTAGTTGATGCCAAGGCACGGTATGCAGAGATGCTCTTGCTTACGCTTACTGCTATAACAGCCAAGGCCAGCTCACTTGGTTATGTGCCCTGTTGGAGGGTCAGAAGCAGAAAAGCATAGAAGGGTCGCACCTGCGGGGAGGAGCAGACAGGGCAGGTGACCCAAAACTGACCAACAGCGTATTGTATCCCATCTGCCTCATGCTCAGTATAAAAGCTGAAGAATCAAAGGGTCAGCCCTCTTTCTTTAACGGCTGGTGTCCGAGGAGGACTCTGTCTGTTTGTCTGCCTTTCAGCCTGATCCTGAATCCTGATCCGTAATCTGGTTCCCATCCGTCACTGAGTCCAGTCTGGGACTGCCCCAGTGCCAGCCAGTGTCGTGATTGTCATCCTGGGAGCTTGATATGGTTTTGTATATATTTCATTATTTTTTTTTAAATTTTATTATTAATATTTCATTAAAGTAGTTTAGTTCCTTCTAAACTCGTAGGTCTCTTTTTCCCTCCTCTGCCCCTCTGTCCTCTTTGAAGATGGGGGGGGGACACACACTATCTGTCAGTCTTAATCTGGGGTGCCCCACGTCCCCGGTGGCCAGTTCAGCCTAAACCACGACAGTGGCCTGCAAGCACGCAGCTTCTAAAGCTTTATCCTTAGCTTGGGGGGACTGGCTCTTTGGTGACTCTTGGAGAAGGTTTTATTAGGTAATAGGGTAGTTGTATATACTATAAAACCTTTAGCCATGGATACTGCAAAACAGTCCCAGCTCTGATACAGATTTTCCATTGCCTTTCTTTAGGTGTGCAGAGAGGTTTTTGAATCTCGGCATTGACGATGCTGCCCTAGAGTAACTTGACATGAGGTGGTAGCTTACTGCTCAAGAAAGATGTGCTTCAGCAGCCATCTTACTGCTTAAATCTTTGTCTTGCAAAAGACCTTTCCCACCTGTTTATAAGGCAGTAAATTATCTTGGTTCACCCTGGTCCACTGCATCCTTGCTCGTGGCTCACGTTCTTCCCCTCTGCAGCAAATGATTTGATGCTGGAAGGCAATTGGGGATGAGCTGTAGGCCAATTTGCACCTTGCTTGGACCCCCTGCAGCTTTTTCACTCCAATCTCGTTTCTGTGTGCTGGGGACACACATGTTATAAACACCTCCCTCTCTGTATCTAAAGAGGGATATTGCTCTTGTTTCAAAACATGCTGCCCAGCTTGCTGAATTTCATTGTCCTCTCTTCCCACAGAAATGGGTGTATTGGCATCTTGCAGCACCAAAAATAATGTACCTGCACCTATGCTGCTCACTCCAGTCCCTGCTTTCCTAGTGTGTCACATACGGAGATAACAGACACACGGTCAGTACCTAGGGGAAGACTGGCCAAATCGTTGAAGGTGCAGAGGTGCCTGGGAGGTGGCCCGAGGATTTGAAAGTTGCACGTTGCTTTCTGGCATTCAGCGGGGAACACTTGGTACTGCGTGGCCCATGGCCATGTCCTTGTGCCAGCGTGGGCGTGTGCTGGGATGAGGCCGGGGAGAAGGAGAGGGGGCTCTGGTGGCACTCCGAGCAGAGCTGCTGATCATGGGGTGCTCTTGGGGTGCAGCCTGCGGCACATCCATTTCCCTGCAGCAGGTGGTTGTCCCGGTGCTTTCTCTGTCAGAAGCGTGTCATTTTCACCAGGACCTACTCAAACTCCTGGACCTTCCCTGCCT
Source organism: Pluvialis apricaria (assembly GCA_017639485.1). Lineage (NCBI taxonomy): Eukaryota > Metazoa > Chordata > Aves > Charadriiformes > Charadriidae > Pluvialis > Pluvialis apricaria. Next base: position 3,487,553 of record CM030033.1, read on the forward strand.
CTGATGCAATTAGGGCTGATTGGAGCAGGCTTTCCTCCAGTTGTTGAATACTGGTTGACTGCTAAAAATTTGGGCATGTGTGCTGCTGGGCTATGTGTTACTTGAAGACGTGTCACAGCAGAGGCAGTCAGAAGGGAAAGGCAGGTTGCGGAGCTGCGACGAGCCTCAGTCCAGCTCCAATCAGGAGGAATGGGGGTTCTTTCGAAACCTATCTGCCCTCTGACTCTCGGGATGCAGCTGCCCATAAAGCCACAGTCATTCTTCTGAGGTTTCTGTAATTTCATGTTTCATCTCCAGATTTTCTGCATGCTGACAAAACTGTTAATGGCTTGAAAATAGGCACTACTTTTGAGGTGCAGCCTCCCAGAATCATATTAAAAGAGCTGGTGTTGTCGTCTCCCATGAGGAACGCACATAGTGCAGCTGCCGTCTGCGTGATATTTTTTTTTCTTCCTTTCTGTTCTATATTAGTGCTTTATAACTTTGTCTAAGATTTATTATATGACTTTTTTTTTTTTTTGTTTAAGCGTAACCTTTGTTCACCCTGTAGATAGGTATTTTTTAGACTTTGAGTTTTCTCAAGGTACTGGTGGGATTACAATGTTACACTGGCACTATAGTTGGTTCACAGAGTAATTTATTTCGAGGATTATGTATTTACTGGGTATTTCTTGCAGCAGGAAGGGTTGTATCTGGTAGAAGTTAAACCCCTGCCTTCTTTTCCATCACTTCTAGCTGGATTTTACTTGTCAAGACAACTGTAAACCTTTCCGAGCCCCAGAGCATCAGTAAAAGGAAAACCAAATTATTTTGTTTTCCATTAGATGTGCTGAGTTTGTTAGTGCTGTGCCTCTTCTTGTTAGCACCGTGTGATTTCACAGCCCAATTTGTGTAAAAGTCAGTCCTTTGCCAGCTGAGAAGGGAGGCAAGGATGCTTAATGTAGAATTACCAAAGGAATTTATTCTTTTATATTTTAGCTATGTGCATAGCGATGCCCCAGCCTAGTGCATGGAGGACACAGATACAGAGGAAAGCAGGGATTATGTATCTGACAATACGATTGTATAGACCAGTCATGTTTCCGTGTTAAGGGGCGGGCTAATAGGTTACTGTTGCTCGCGTAATTGCTATGTGCTTGTCCCACGCAGGATCTGTATGGGCTTGTTCTGTGCAGGTGGTGCACACGTATGGTCAGTGTTGTGATGATCTTCGTTGGTCTAAACCAATGTCCCGCACAGGTGGTGGTGGGGTTTATCCTTGATTCTGGTCGGTTGCCGTTCTGGCTGTGGTTATACGCCTGGTTCCATTGAAGGGTAAATCTATTGTTTTGTCGTTGGTATGGTGTGTTCTCAGCTGGTCAGAGCTGACTTAGGTTGGGTCTTCAGGTCACGTCAACCCTGAGGTAAAAGCTCATGGTCTTGGGTAGCATTCATTCTTCTGAGCAAGTCGTATTGCAGTTAGTGTCTCGCCTTTCATGTTTGTCCCTAATTAAGAGCATGTTTGGGAGTAAATGATACTTTAAAAATCACGTGGTTTAGAAATGCAAAATGTGTTTGTTCACAGCACGGAATCATGTCACAGAGTTTGATCAATTGTTCAGTAGCTCAGCAGATGTAAAAGGCTATTTCTGTTATTTTGATGTAATCTTAATTTTTTTCCAATGGAAGATGCACATAGAGAAACATTAAAACCTTGATTGACAGCTTCCTTAAAAGAAAAACACGATAGCTGCTTTTTCTTTTATTTCTCTACTCAAACCACAGGTTTCTGCATTTTTCATCATGACAAACAGAGCTTTCTTCATCGTTAGTTGTAAGCTAAATCCTCTTTCATCTTTATCTCTCTTGGCTCCTGCAATGAGGATGCTGCGATGATGCTGAGGGAGATGCAGCAATTAACTCTACTCCAGGATTTAGCTCTGCCCTCAGTCGAGCTAGAGATATTGCAGAAAGGTTGCCAGAGACGAAGATACAAGCCTGCATCCAGGTTTTTGCTGCATCCCTGCTGCTGAGCGAGATATAGATCATACCCAGAATTACTGCCCGTCCCTGTGGAAAAAGGGGATGCCTAGGGATGTTGTTTTGCAAGGGAAATCAACCTGGGCACTGGGTTTTTGCACTGCCTCAGCACCATGCTGTGAGAGTGGGGTGTCAAGACCCCTCTGGTGATGCAGGAGGTGCGGGATTTTTCAGTTCTGGTGCCGATGCTGCACTCATGGTGAGGTCTCTGTGGCGCAATGGACGAGCGCGCTGGACTTCTAATCCAGAGGTTCCGGGTTCGAGTCCCGGCAGAGATGATCTCCAGGCAGGTGTCTCTTTTCTTTTAATGCATGCTCCTTTATAGGTCCCAATCCGTTACATTTATAACACCCCCGAGGGCTTCCAATGGGAAGATAATGACTTTTCACGACACCCTCTCTACAGCTGATGCACGTAACAGTTGTGTGCTCCCTTTCTAGGGCATCTCTCTTTCATCATATTCCCCTTTCCTTATTCCTTTTGGTAGCTCCTGGATAGCTAGGTGTTTTAACCCGACTTGTTCCCCAATACTGCTCACAGGTCCCATCTTCGATACCTTCTTAAGAAAAGTAGTGTGCTTTCCTAGAAAGCTGTAGAAAAATTTTCCAGTAGTAATCAGGTGGTTTGGCAGTGGTTTAGAGCCTTCTGTTGGTATTTCCCGTGATAAACGAGGTAATTTTTTTTTTCAAACGCATGGCAAAACAAGTAGGTCTATATTCTGAATTTCTACCTGTGGTGGTGCAGGCCCCCCGTGCTTCGTTGTGATGTCAGGACTAGCCAACATTGCATTCTTGTCTTGGTTACAAGTGCATTGAGTTGGAACAATCTGGTACTTTCTTGTCCTGGTTACAAGTGCAGTGAGTTGGGGTGATTAGGCACTCCCTAACCATACCTGAAACTCCTGCTGTCCGGGAACCGTACCTGAAACTCCTGCTGTCTGGATCGTAGCCTGCTCTGGAAGGTACCAGAATTACCTGACAAGAATTGTGGCCAAAATAGAAAACCACTTACCAAAGTCAGTCATCTCTCGATACTATAAATAGCGATCCTAAGCGAGACCCCTTGAGCCCTCTGGCATCGCAGCAGGCTGTGACCCACTATCTCCCCCTGAGCTGGAACTCCTCTCGAGGTAGATTTCACGAGGGTTTCGAAGATCGTCCGCTGACAGATGCCGATGAAGGAGAAGGGTTCAATCATCTGCTGGCAAATGGTGATGAAGGAGAAGAGTGAGTAATTTACTACAATTAGATTTCTTGAGGCTCAAAGATTGTTTGGTACCAATAATTTACTACTATTTGCAGAAAGAGAAACATCTTGATTTCATAGGTTAACCTCTATATCTGTTTGTGTGTGTGCAATTTAAATTAGGAAACTGTCGTAAGTTTCGTGTGAACCTTGCCATTTTCAAATCTTTAACTAGGTCACCTTGTTCATTCTAGTAAATTTTATTAAATCCCTCTGATAATTGGCTGATGATTAACTATTGTTAAAAAATCATGCAACCTAATTCTGTGTTAATAAATCTTAAATTTCTGCTACCTCAAAGTCATGTAGGATCCATAATCTTTCTTTCGTGAAAAGTTGGCATAGTTGGCAGGATCCGAAGATCTACATTTGCGACACCACCTTATAGAAATTCTTTGCACATGCTCTTATTTTTTATGTTTTTACTTAGAAGATGCATGTTTGCTGGCAGCCACCTCCATATCCCCATGGGGGTTCATCTTCCTGAGTAGCAAATTGACTCTTTTTCTTTCACAGATGTTCTAAGGTATTAGTATGTAACTTCCTATGTGATCTCATTGCTATCAGTAGTGAGAAGGGAAAGAGGGGAGCTGCAGGTGAGTGCAGCTGTGATTGGTAGGTGAGTGGATTTCAGTGGGGGCTGCTGCAGCTGTTAGGGTGGAGAAGTGCTGAAGGTTGGAGCAAGGGTGCTCGACCTGGATGCTTTATGTACACTCTTTAGAGAGAAGTTCCTGTGTGGCTTTTTGGGGATGTTTTGTGTACGCTCAGCTCTGGAGAGCTGGGTATGCTGCTTGGACAAGTGAAGCTTATGAATAAACATAGAAGGTGTCCTCGGATCAGCAAGGTCCATTCAGATCTCCACAGGGACCCAGGTCTCCGTCCACCTCTCTGCACTCCCTGGAGAGAAGGTTACCTTCAGTGATCAAGCCTCATCCCAGCACCAGGACATGTCATGATTTCAGTTCAGCAGGAACAGAGAAATCTGTTTTCATTTGGGTAACCCAACACTCCCCTCCTGAACCTTTCAGACTATGAGCATGCTGCACTGCATGCTTGCTGACACAGGATATGCTCCCATTGACAGGATTTCTAGTCTCCAGTGGAAAACCAATCCCTCTATCACAGTTGCTGGTGAGCTTGGCTTTTTCTTGTTGCTTTTTCTTGTGGTGTCTGTGCAAACGCTGGAGTTCACTCTGTTCAAGAGACTGGACGCTGGTGGTGCTAGAAGTTTAGCACCCAGGTTCATCATGACATAAGAGGGGTCATGATGACAGGGGGGTCCTGAAAGGCCAGAAGGAAACTGTTCTGCGAAAGAGAAAATATGTGGACAGTGAGCATGGGTGCACACACCACCAAAGTAAAGTTTGTTAGGAATGAGGGGAGAAAGGACAGATTCTGCGGAGATCACTTGTACCCTTCAACAAATGGAGAATGAAATATGTGCATTTTCTTTTTAGGACAGAGGCAGCAATATGACTGATTCTAGTTTAGCCGCTGTAACACTAGGAAGGGGGTTGGGTTTCCTCTCCCCTAAATATAAGAGTTCAGGAGCAGGATCCTGGGCATTACCAGATGTGGTTTCCTCCTGCTTCTGTGTCTTACTTCTACTCATACGTGTGTCACAGCCCTCGTGCTGAACTTGCTGATCGGGTACCCCTGAATGTTGGGGCAGGTGAACAGGTAAGTCTTGTGACACCCTGAATTCAGGCATTCAGAGTTAGTAGTTCCTTATGTAGGATGAGCTTTGTTGATCACTTCACCTGTGTGAGAAGGACCCAAAGCTTTCTTACCTAAAGCTCATGAGAGTGCATAGCTCGAGTTACCCACCGTGAATCCCCGTGATGGAAAAGGAAAGCCTGGCGTGGAGGAAAGGGCTGTGGTAGTGAGATGCTGTGTGACCACGCCCTTCGTGCAGTCTCAGATCACCCATATCCATTCCTCCTTAAAAACAACACTTCAAAACAGTCCCTGCCGGTGGTGTGTCCCGATCTCTCTTGGCTGCATTCTTGGTCTCCCTTAGTTTCTTTTTCAGAAGTTCTTGAAGTTTCTTTTTGTCTTTTTCAAAAGTTCCTTCAGTTCCATATTTCTTCCCAAACCTTCAGCTCCTCCCTTATCTCTGCAGGGAGAAGGTTGCCTTCATGTGCTCTCCTCATGAGATGACGAAGTGTGAGGACTCCTGTTCTCCCCGAAGGAAGAAAAGAAGTTCTCGTCTGGGGATACCTGCAGAAAAAACAACCAACCAACCGTGCATAGGAGGGTGAGGAAGAATGAGGAACGTGCATAACATCTGTGCAAGCAGTGAAGTGAATTACTGCCATTTCCTGTAGGACACAATTACAAGAATTAACCAGAGTAAGACCTGTCCTGTTTATGTTGGAGAATCTTCTGCCTGGTAAGGGAACTCTTTTGGTGGATTTTGTTAGGTGGCTGTGCATGGACGATGTGTGCAAACATACATCTTACTTAAAAAGCAGTTTATCTGCTGCTAGTTGTAACATGTTTCCCATCTTTTGGCAGAATCGGGAAGACTTTGTTTTCTGCGCCTGGAATATTCAGTATTACCTCCGAAGAGGACGTTTGGGATGCCCTTAAAAGCTATACTGAAGAGGGGGCTTGCCTGGAATCTTATATTTAGTTCTCCAGACCCATCTCAGTCTGCATCGTGAATTCATGCTCACGGGAAAGAATCCCCATCTGGAGGGGTAGGGAATCCTTACACTTCGTCTGAGACCCCCAAAGCCTTCCCTGTCCAACTGAATTTCTCCAAAGATGGAAAGTTTCTCAACCCTGAGGGTTTGGGATCTTGCTGCTGCTGATACCCTGCAGAGAGTGACTTTGGCGGGAGGCGTAAATTGCTTCCCTGTCGACATAGAAAGTTACTCATCCAAGTCTAAGAGCCTGGAAGGCACAAAGACCTTTGTGGGGTTGGCAAAGCCCAGCAAAAGCCCTGGGGCACTCTGGGGAGAAGCAGGGCTGCTTACAGATTTTGGCAAAACCCTGCAAAAGCCCTAGGGCCCTCTGGAAGGCAGCAGGGCCCCTTGGAGGCTTTGGCAAAGCCTGGCAAAAGCCCAGGGCCACTTTACTTCCCTTTCGATCTCTCATACCTCCGAGCCTTTCATGATCCCTCTGCTCCCAGTCACAGTGTCTCCTGAGACCTTCTTTGGGTACCACAGCCCTCTTGTAGCTCTGTAGCAGGCTTTGATCCTCTCTTGTTCCCTCAGAAACCCATCCACAGGCTTGTTTGCACCTCAGGGCACTCTTACTGTCCTCTCTGCCAGCTAGGGTGCCTTCGTTTGGTCCCCAGCCTCCCCAGGACATCCGTACTCTGTTCAGATCCCCTCCAGACTTCCTCTTTGTGTCTCTGAGCCTTTGTTGGTGTCTTTGTCTGCCCTAATCGAGACCCCTTTAATGGTGTCACGATGCCTGTTGATGCCTTTGAGGTTTCCCTTAGCATACTTTTAGCTTTGTAGTAGACCTTGCAGCCCTCTTTTTCCCTCAGAAGACTTCCCGAGCCCATATATGTGATCCAGTGCAGTCATTCTGTTGTCTCTTCACTCTAGCTGTGCCTCAATTCGTTCCCTGGCACGCTGATGACATGTTTACTCGGCTCATATCCCCTCTGGATTTAATGGTCATGTCCCCAGTTCTTCTTCTGTCTCTCTGGCTCCCTTGGGACACTTCTTTCTTGCAGAATCACAGAACAGTAGGATTTGGAAGGGACCTCTGGAGGTCATCTAGTCCAACCCCCCTGCTAAAGCAGGTCTCCCAGTCACCGTGCCTCCTGAGACCTTCCTTGTGCTCCATAGCACTTTAGAATCATAGAGTCATCTAAGTTGGAAAAGACCTTTAAGATCAAGTCCAACCATTAACCTTGCATTGCCAAGTCCACCGCTAAACCGTGCCCCTCAGCACGACATCTACATGTCTTTTAAATACCTCCAGGGATGGTGACTCAACCACTTCCCTGGGCAGCTTGTTCCAATGCTCGACAAATCTTTTGGTGAAGAAATTTTTCCTAATACCTAATCTAAACCTCCCCAGGCACAACTTGAGGCCATTTCCTCTTGTCCTATCGCCCGTTACTTGGGAGAAGAGACCAACGTCCCCCTTGCTACACTCTCCTTTCAGGGAGCTGTAGCGAACGATATTGTCTCCCCCGAGCCTCCTTTTCTCCAGGCTGAACAACCCCAGTTCCCTCAGTCGCTCCTTGTAAGACGTGTGCTCCAGACCCCTCACCAGCTTCGTTGCCCTTCTCCGGACACACTCCAGCACATCAATGTCCCTTCTGAAGTGAGGGGCCCAAAACTGAACACAGTATTCAAGGTGGGGCCTCACCAGTGCTGAGTACAGGGAAATGATCAATTCCCAGTCCTGCTGGTCACACTGTTCCTGGTACAGGCCAGGATGCCATTGGCTGCCTTCGCCACCTGGGCGCTCTGCTGGCTTATATTCATCTGGCTGTTGACCAACACCCCCAGGTCCTTCTCTGCCGGGCAGCTTTCCAGCCACTCTTCCCCAGGCCTGTAGCGCTGCATGGGGTTGGTGTGGCACAAGGGCAGGACCCAGCACTTGGCCTTGTTGAACCTCATACCGTTGGCCTCAGCCCATTGATCTAGCCTGTCCACATCCCTCTGTAGGGCCAGCCTACACTCCAGCAGATCAACATTCCCGCCCAATTTGGTGGCATCCAAAAGCTTACTGAGAGTGCACTCGATCCCCTCATCCAGATCCTTGATAAAGATACTAAACAGCTTTTTTTTTTTTTTTTCAGTTCAGTAATTTTGTATTGAGTGTTCAGGGGTCACAAGATGATTTAATAGTATGTGTTGGGGGTTTTCTGTGTTTTTTTCCCAGGTGCATTCTATTTTCCTGGAATTCCAGACTTTACTGAAGAGGGAACCTTGGTTTTTTTTACCAGTTGTATGCTGTGTAAGTTGCTGTTATCATCTCTCTTAATACGACCGATGATGAGATTATCTAGCAGGGGTTAAGCTGAGCATCTTGTACACTTCTGTATATGGAGTTTTAGCATTTCTCAAGAAAGCAGCAGGGACATAAGGCACAGTGTCTTTCAGGGTATGGGATGGCTCATCGCCTTTCCCCGTTGCCCACAGAGTGCCGCGGTGTCTCTAGAGCCTTTACAGCTTGCGACAGGCCCCTTGTGGATCGTGTCAGGGTTTCGCTTACTTTGTGGATTTATAGCAGAGCCCAGAGTCCGTGGGAAGATGGAAGATAGGAGGTGCTGGCAGAATGCAGGGCACGGCTCAGAAGAGCAGCTACTGAGGAGTGGCCAACGCTGGGGGTCCAGGGGTGCAAACACATGGAACAAGTGGGGTTCCATCCCTGACGGTTCAGGAGAAGAGAAGGGTTTTCTAAAGTTTTGGGACTGCGGGATGTTTGGGAAAGGGAGGAGGGTTCATCAGCCGCTCTCAGACGGGTTTTGCAGTTGGATTTGGTTGTCAGTAAGGTCTGTTCTGTTTTAGTCTCTGCAGCTGACAGGAGGTACGACAGAGTCACTAGAGATGCAGCATAAACCATCCGGGCCTCTGCATCACAATATGCTGGGCTGAACGTCAGACGAGTCTCATCTCAGAAAGCATTAGGTACATTACAATATACCCTCCCGAACTCTGAGGTCTCTGCTTCTCTGTGCCTTTTACTTAACTTCATTCCTGACTTAATTTTTGCATCCATCCCTTTACCGTCCGTCTGGATGTCACAGTCCTTGTTACGTAGAGGCATTGACTAGGCACTTATTTCCAGTGCAGGTTCGTGTCACTGTCTTCCCTGGAATTTCTTGGAGAAGAGGATGTGTATTATTTGTGCTCCTAACAATCTTCAGCCAGAGGTCTTCCTTTTATCGCAGTCCCAGGCCTGCAAGCTTTTTCTGTTTTTGTTTTTTTTTTCCCCTGTTTTGCCTTTTTCCTTAAGTGTCCAGTGAGGTTTCCTCCAGTGCAGTGAGGTTTGCTCTAGTGTCAGTCATGGCAGTTATGTTCTCTTGTTCTTGTTTGTCTATTGTGTTTTTTAGTACCAGTTTCTGCAGTCATAAGGTGTCCGTTTTAGATCTTTAAGTCACAGTCATTGTGGTTTTTCCATCGGCTGACTGCCTGTGTAATTCCCTAAGGGGCTTTGTAGGTAAGGAGGTAGTTTGTGGTGTTTGTTTTCTGTGTACTATACCATATCTTAATCAGGTCTTGATGTTCCTGTTGTGTTTTTGTGCTAGGTGGACACGTTGGTAGCCATACTGAGGATCTCGTGTGCCTCAGCATAATGCTAACTGAGCGCTTTCTTCCTTGCGTTAGAAGCTCAAGGCACAGTGGCTGGGCTCCACTGATGTGTGCCTCCTAACATCAGCCAAGACACCGTTGCGCACCTGCTGCTGGAAGCGGGAGTGAATGTGAACATCCCAACACCAGAAGGACAGACGCCGCTCAGGCTGGCCTCCAGCTCTGGAAATGAAAGTGTTGCTTTCTTCTACAGGTGTGTATCCCATAATAAACAGGTAAAGCCACGGTACCTCATTTAACTGCACAGGGTAGGGTTCCTGCAGCCAAAGTGTGCAATTTGTGCACAGTGTGCAGCAGCTTAGTGGCACAGCGCTGTAAGGAAGGAATGAGATGTTTTCCAACACCAGCAAGAGTGTTCACTTTTATGTTAAGATAGCATTCAAAATTCAATTAGTCTTAGTACTGATTTTAAGTGTTCAAATCACTTTGGCTTTTAAAGCACGTGTTGTATGTTGAGCTGATCTGTTTACCTAGAATCCTTTTCTAGTTCAACTACTATCCTATCCCATGCCTTATTCTACCAGAATTCCTCTGCTTTCTTCTGTGCTATTTGCTAATATGCTGAAATATAATTGGAGATTTTTGGTTTTCAGGTGTCCTGTTGTACGCGTCTCATGATACTCAATAGACCCCCCCCCGCCCAGGTTTGCCTGCTGGGTGTTGAGTGCCCCGAGTGGAAGGGGCCAGCCCTGGGTCCGGAGGCTCTTGGCTCTGTCTCCAGTGGGTGTCCCCATACAGGGGTGGCAGCAACAACTGTCTTGGGGGACAGCCCGGGGCCAACAGGGGCTGGGTGCATTTGTTGCCCTGGGGAATCCATCCTAGTGCAGAAATGCAGGGGGAACATTGGGGAGCAGAGTCTAAGCGAGAGATGTGGCACCGTCCCCTGTCACGCTCCCCCTCTGTGGGGCCAGGGCTGGGAGGCTGCTGCCGTTTGGGGGTCTGCTTCCCCTTTCTTTGTCTAGCAGAGCTCCCCTTTTTTTTTTGAGAGGGGCGTGTATATATGTAAATGTTATTATTAAAGTAACGAGCTGCCAGTTGGGGCTGTTTGCCTCATTTTGTGCCTTTTTTGGGATGGATAAAAAGGGGGGGCGGGTCAGCAGGGCAGGTGAGTGATGTGGCAGAGGAGCAGGTGAGGAGGGGATGGGAGGTAACACAAGGGTCCCCCCAAAAGATGGGGGTCACAGCCCAAAAGGTCTGAAAATTCTTGGGCAGGATTAAAAAAAATACTAAAACCTGTAAATATTGGTGTGAGGCATTGAAATAGAGAAAAATCTCTCATTCTTAAATATATTGAAAAATAATATTATATATGAAAAAGGATTTCACAATAAGAAGCTATATCTGCTATATTTTATAAAGGATTTTGGAATATAAAAAAAGATTCTAAAGAGTGATATATAGGGTTTGAAAATACAAAAATAACTCGTGTATATAAATGAAAAAATAAAGGACATTAAAATGCAAAAAAAAGTTATATATTTTATATATGAAGGAATTGAAAATAGGAAAAAGTCTGAATAGATGGAGCTATCTGCATTTACTGTTACATAGTAAGTCTAAGTACACATTATATGATGTGTATATATCTAAATAGATAATATGTTATATAACTATAAATAGATAACAAAAAAAACCATAAATATATTCTCTAAATACCTGTATGTGTATATGACATATATGTGTAAATAGATACATAAGTGTAAATGTCTATGCTATATAAGGTTTGTAAAATGCAATGAACGCCTATTTATGGAAATTATTTACAAACTTGACCTCACCTTTAATCTCTATTGCAGATATAAAAGCGCTTACAAGAGCTGCCCCTTCCCCCTTCTTTTCCCATCCCAGTTTGGGGCCGCGTTCCCCAGTCGGACTTTCCCTTGCAGGGATGTGCACACAGAGCCATAGCCACAGCCTAAAAATACCCCGAAACCCCAGATTCTGGGTCTGCAACAGGGAAGAAAACAAAACAACCAAGAACACTTTCTGGAAGAAAATCAAACAATTTGGGGCTCGCGGAAGAGCCAAATCCACCTCAGTCCTGCAGTTGGGAAGCAAAACAACCCAGTTTTCATGCACAAAACCAAAAGTAAACCCATGAATTTTTATGTTGTGCAAAAGGTGCTAAAAGACTCAGAAATTAAATATTTTGGAAAAATCGAGAAAAACTGATTTTTATATTATGGAAAAGTAAGAAAAAAAAAACCAACAAAACAACCTGAGGAAAATCTGGGGCAAAATGGGGGCAGTTCGATGGACGTCGCAGGGTACGGCCCCATGTGGGTCGGTTATTTCAGGCGGGGTCCCCACGTGAGTTATCCACTGTAGACTCTCCCAGCTGCGCGCCGGTGAAGGCCACCCCCACCCGTGTTCCCCCCGTGCAGGTTTGTACTCTGAGACCCCAGTCCCGCCCTGCCGGCCCCGGCCCCGCCTCCCGGCCCTCCCACGGAGAGTGCCCGTCAGTCCTCCGCAAGTCGAGCTCCATGGTCCCGCAGTCCTCCAGGGCACCGGAAGTGCCCGTCAGTCCTCCGGAAGTCGAGCTCCATGGTCTCGCAGTCCTCCAGGACACCGGAAGAACTCGTCAGTCCTCTGGAAATCACGTGCTACATAACAGCACTCTTCCAAAACTACAGAAAATGGTTCACAGTTAACCGCAAAAATATCTGCTGCTCCTTTGGTCGGCTTTGTGCCTTCTGGTGGTTTCCCCCTCCCCTTTCCCAGCCTCTGCTGAGGGAGCTCATTCAGCTACTGGGCTTCTGTGGCGGTGCTCTGCCAGCCCTTCAGTTGAATGCAGATGTGGAGCCGACTCAGCTGTTTGGCCAGGCATGTTTTGACGCTTAGAGAGGCAGAGCTAATGAGTTTGATGTAAGACCTTCAGGATCAGTTAAGGTTCAGCAGCATCTGCAGTAGAAAGTAGACTTGTATGCTGCTCTTTTGTTTTTTTCAGGTCAGTAATTGTTTAGTGAGTGTTCAGGGGTGGCAAGATGGTTTAATAGTATGCTTTTTAATTTTTTTTTGTTTTAGGTTGTCCTGGTTTCAGCTGGGAAAGAATTAATTTGTTTTTTTCTAGTACTTGCTGTGAAAGGAATGTCAATGATACCTGTTGTTTATAGTTGGTGCTAAGTGATGTCTACACTATTTAAGGACTTTTTTTCAGCTTCCCATAGAAACTTAGACAGAATGATGGAAAGGCCAATGTAATATTCCATTCCATAGCTGTCATGCTCAGTATATAAACAGGGGTTAGCTGGTGGGTGGGAATCCACAGTCACTGCTCGGGACGGTGGCAGTTCATGGGGCGGTGAGAGTGACACCGGTCATTATTGCTGTTGTTACATTATTGTTATTTTTCTTTTTTCTGTTATTGTTTCTATTAAACTGCTTTTATCTCAACCCACATGTTTTTTTCCTCCCTTTCCCCCTGTTTTTTCCCCCTCTTTCCCTCACCCTTCAGGGGAAACAGGGCAGAAAGGTGTGGCTGGTGAGCGAGCAGTTGTGCGGCAGTTTGCCAGCTGAGGTTAAACCACAGTATAGGTGCACTGCATTTTCGTGGAATTCCTGACTTTATTGAAGATGGAACTTGGTTTTCTTCACCAGTTTTGTTGTATATGATGTAAGTTGCTGATATCATTTCTCTTAATACGACCCATGATGAGATTATCTAGCAGGGGTTAGGGTGAGCATCTTGTATGCATCTGTATATGGAGTTTTAGCATTTCTCAAGAAAGCAGCAGGGACATAAGGCACAGTGCCTTTCAGGGTATGGGATGGCTCATCGCCTTTCCCCGTTGCCCACAGAGTGCCGCGGTGTCTCTAGAGCCTTTGCAGCTTGCGACAGGCCCCTTGTGGATCGTGTCAGGGTTTCGCTTACTTTGTGGATTTATAGCAGAGCCCAGAGTCCGTGGGAAGATGGAAGATAGGAGGTGCTGGCAGAATGCAGGGCACGGCTCAGAAGAGCAGCTACTGAGGAGTGGCCGACGCTGGGGGTCCAGGGGTGCAAATACAGGGAAAGAGCTGTCAGGAAGGAGTGGGGTTCCATCCCTGACGGTTCAGGAGAAGAGAAGCACTTTCTAAAGTTTTGGGGCTGGGGGATGGTTGGGAAAGGGAGGAGGGTTTGTCAGCCTCTCTCAGATTGGATTCGGTTGTCAGTGAGGTCTGTTCTGTTCTAGTCTCTCTGCAGCTGACGGGAGGTATGACAAAGTCACAAAAAAATACCATAAACCATACGGGCTTCTGTACCACGGTATGCAGGTCTGAATGTCAAAAGGGTCTTATCTCGTAAGACACAAAGCAGCACCGTGCTGTCTTGTGTTTTGTCTTGCATTGCAGTGTGCTGTACTGTGTTTTGTATTGACGATGATCCAAGAGCGTGTTACATTGTATGGTGTTATGTGCCCATGTGCATTGCATGGCTCAGTGTTTGTGTGTATTGTGTGGATTGCAGAGCCAGTGTAGAGGGTTAAAGTGACTCTAAGGTCTCTGTGCATGTGAGTTGGAGTCAAACAAATCACAACTGGATTGTGAGATAATATGAGGTAAGCCAGTAACGCAGCAATGGTTCTCTTATTGCAATAGAATGCACCTGGTGGCAAGTCTCTAGAAACAGTGGAGACACTGAGGTCTGAGTAGCAGCGTGACAGGCCTCAGAGTGGTCAATTGCTTTGCGGCAGATCAGTCGTTACAATGCTCTGGATTGTACAGTGCTAAAAAGGACTCTAACCGTGATGCGTTATTTATGGAATTGGAGCAGGTGAGCAGAGCAGCCAAGGGCCATTCTCTCACAGATGAAGCCCACCTTGGGGAGAGTGAAAAAAGGTGATTCTGAGGCTGAAGTGAGCAGGAAGGCACCGAGCCCCAAAGTTTGTGGGGTGATGAAAGCGCTGCCAAGTGACAGTGAGGACAAGGCACAGCTTTCCATGCTGGCCCCTTTGGTATAGGAGCAATCGTTGGAACTTTGGTATTTTTGAGTCCGGCCCTGGGGAGAGTGAAAAAAGGTGGTTTTGAGGCTGAATTCAGCAGGAAGGTACCGAGCCCTGAGGTTTGTGGGGTGATGAAAGCGCTGTCAAGGGACAGTGAGGACAAGACATAGCTTTCCATGCTTATCTCTTTGGTGTCAGAGCAATCGCTGGACATTTCTTTTTTTTAGCCCCTCTCCCAAGAGATTTAAAATTGCTGGTTTAGGAGATTACATTGGCAGGAAGGCACCAAGACACAAGGTTTGTGGGGCGATGAAAGCACTGCCAAGGAACAGTGAAGTCTGTTGCACGTACCTGGTGATTTAATGCTCAAGATAACCATATATTATTCTACTTCTGTCCAGCTCTCTGTTTCTATTTTTTTATTTCTTGCCAATGTTTCTAAACCACGGTCACTGTAGAATTTTCCCGTCCCTTGTCTTGTCTCTGTTTTGTGTTCCTGCTGGTCTCTTCTGCCTCTCTTATTTGTTCCTTCATCTTCCTGTCCCTGTTTTTCTGCACAGTCTCTTTGCTCTCCTCTCTCTACACCACTGTCCCGCTCCCCCCCTGCCCCATCTCTTGTTTGCAGCTTCCCCTTTTCTTGTTCCCTATCCCACACCTTTTCTCTGTGTCCCTTTGTCCTTCCTCCTGCTTTTCTCTCTCAGTCCTGCTGCGTTTGGGCACTAAGACTTGTAGCCAACTCACTGCTGGGATTTCTTATGTACGTTAATGAATAAACTTTTCCTGCCTCCTCTGTGCCCCTTGATGTGTTTGCATCCCCTGGGTGCAGAGCTCGTGGCTGGGGACAAGCACAGGGGAGGGGTTGATGTGTTGTGGGGCTTTGGCAATGGCCCCTGCTCTGCACAGGCTCCAGCTGTGGGCTGGGGCAGCCCAGGTGGCACCAGTGAGGTGATGGTGGGGCTGGGCCAAGGGTTTAAAAAGGCTGCAGGTGGCGATGGATCTAGGCAGTCTCAGGTACAGCCAGTGAGGCCAAGGATGGGGCTGGCCCTGCTGTTCCAAGGGTTGGGGGCTCCCTGGGCATGCCTGCCTGCTGGAGCTGGCTGAGGAGTCAAATGAAGGGGGTTCTGCAGGCAGCCGCCCCCAGCGAGGAACAGACGGTCCCCACAGTGAGGAAGGATCCCTCTCAGCCATCCCTGACAGCACGCACCACCAGCTCACAGCCCCGGGACGTCGGTGCCTCTGTTGGCCGCACGTGTGAGCCACTGTGCCTCCGGGAAGCCTTGGGGGAGAGGAGCATCGAGGCACCAGTCGCCCACTGCTGGCTGGTGGACAAGGGTCAAGCAGCCCCTACTGCGGAGGAGGAAGGGGCAGAGAGAGAGAAGCCTCTGGGCAGTGAAGGTCTCCTGCCGGTGCCAGGAGCTGCCATGAGTCCCGTGTCCCCTCGTGTGCCTCTGGGCCTGTCCCTGCCATGCTTCTCCAGGTCTCCGCCTGCCTCCTTGCCTATCTCGGCCTTCGGCTCCCTGAAGCTTTTTGCTTTTCTGTCAGTGCTGACCTGTACTCTGTCACCTTCTCCATTTCCTTTCTATGCCTCTTCCTTCTCAGCTCCGCACCTGCTATTATTTCATTCTTCCCAAACTGCCACCCTCACCATCGGAGGTGAAAATTGCATTTGTAGGTCCCCCTCTACCCAGCGACCTGTCTCTGTTTCCAGCGACTCTCTCCTCTCCATGCCCATCCCTCTTCCAATATCCTGTCCACCTGGGTGTTGATCCACTCCATCTCCCGATATTTAACTTCCTACCTACCTGTGTGGCCAGTACCTCATTGCTTTTTAAATTTACTTTCTATGTCTTCATTTGCCTGGTTCCCTGTGTTGTTTAATTCTTCTTGCCTGTCTTCTACTTAACCACTTCTTAAATTTTGTTCCAATGTCTTCATTTATTTCGTTTGCTGACCCTATTTCCTGCTGCCTGTTTCTTAATCTCTTCGCTATTTAAATTTTATCACTAGGTCAACTTTTGTTCAGTTTGCTGTCCCTGTTTTTTAATGTTTTCCTGTGTGTCTCTTACCCTTTCACCATATCTCTTTCTATGTCTGCTTTTATGAAATTGCCAATACTGATTTTTAAGTGTTCTGTGTTGGTCGTGTACCCTGTTGCTTTTAAATTTTTTTATTTAGTTTGCTGTCCCTATATTTTAATTATTTTTTATTTCTTTCTCTTGCTTTTAAAATGTTCTTTCTATCCACTTTTATCTAATTTTCTGTGTTTATTTTAACCTTTTTTCTTCTTTCATTAATGCCGATGTTTTTTAAAATGTTATTTCTACATGTCTGTTTGTTAGCTGTTCGTATTTTCTATTTTTTTTTTGCCTGTTTCCCTAATCCCCGTCTCTTGTTAAGTTTTTCTACTTCTATCCCACTTCTTTATTGCTGTCCTGGTTTGAGGTAAAACAGGACTGATTTTGCTCAGTAACTTCGCTTCTTAGCTGGGCCTCTTCTAACTACTGAAATTAACAGCATATTGTGCAGACAATGTTCGCTCTCTCAGAGTGATCAGACCGATGTTTAGAGCTGATGCCCAGGCATGGGATGCAGAGAGGCTCTTGCTTATCCTTATTGCTATAACACCCAAGGGCAACCAACTTTATTTGCCACGTTGGAGAGTCGGCAGCGGAAAAGCGTAATGGGGTCCCACCTGCAGGGAGGAGCGGACAGGACAGGTGACCCAAAACTGACCAACAGCGTATTCCATCCCATCTGCCTCATGCTCAGGATAAAAGCCAAGGGATCAAAGGGTCAGGCCTTCTTTTTCCTTCAATGGCTGACGTCTGAGGAGGACTCTGTCTGTCCATCTGCTTTTGGTCCCGATCCTGAATCCAGACCCGGAATCCAGTTCCCGTCCATCACCGAGTGCAGCCTGGGACTGCCCCAGTGCCAGCCGGTGTCGTGACTGTCATCCTGGGAGCTTGATACGGTTTTGTATATTTTCATTATTTCCTTTTATTTTATTATTAATATTTCATTAAAGTAGTTTAGTTCCTTCTAAACTTGTAAGTCTTTTTTTCCTCCTCTACCTCTCTCTTTGAAGAGGGGTAGAGGGGAGCATCTGTCGGTCCCATCTGGGGTCCCCTATGTCCCCAGTGGCCGATTTGGCGTAAACAATGACAATTGCTTATCTTTTATTTTAATTTTCTTGGTTTTCCTTAGTGCTGTCACTTTAAAAATTTTCTTTCTATGTCTGTTTTAGTTCACTGTTAATATTTGTCTTTACTTCCCCTACCGCCTATCACTTTTTAAATGTTCTTGCTATGACTACTTTTAGTCTCTTTGCCATCTTGTAAAAATTGTCTTTCCTTAGTGCTATGGCTTTTTAAATTTTCTTTTTACATCTCCATTTTAGTTTGCCGTTACTATTTTCTAATTTTTTTCTCGATTCTTTAATCACGGATGCTCTTAAGATTTTCTGTCTACATTTATCTCCTTTGCTGTCTTTATTTTTAATTATTTCTTGTCTTTCCTTAGTGCCCTCGCTTTTTAGATTTTCTTTCTACATCTTTTGATTTTGCTGGGGCTATATTTTGATTTTCTTTCTTATTTCCTCGATCCCTGTTACTTTTCAAATTTTCTGTCTGAGCCCTTTCCCTCAGAAACCCGTCCTCACTTTGTTCGTGCCTCAGAGCTCTCTTATCATCCACTCTGCCATCTAGCATGCTTCCATTTGGTCTCCGGCCTCCCGAGGACCTCTGTACTCCATTCAAATCCTCTCCAGACTTCCTCCTTGCATCCCCAAGTCGTCTTTGGTCTCTCTGGCCCATTCAGGAGCCCTCTCACCATGTCAGAATGCCTACAGATGCCTTCGAGGTTGCCCTTAGCACGCCTTTAGCTTTATCGCAGGCCTCACACCCCTCTAGTTCCCTCGGAAGAATTCCCCAGTCCATATCTGTGACCCAGTATGGGAAACCAAAGTTTTGCTTAGCATAAGTAACTATATCGGCAAAGCCTTAGGCCGCAAGACGTAACTTAGCAACATAGCAAACTTTGGCTGAACTCCTTAGCGCAAGAAGAAGGGCTAGGAGTTTTGCATTACTTTGATACATTGTAACTTAACTAACTTAATGAAATTGTATAAGTAATAATAATAAAGATTGTATGCTTAACATTATGAATTAGAGTGACTGTTACGGTCAAAGGAAAGGGAACTATAATTCTTTGAAACGAAGAAAGGGACCATTCTACCCAGAATCAGCAGAAGACGGATGAGATCCAGAAGACAGATGAGATGCATAGATGGATGAGACAAAGAGATCCCAAAACGGCGTAAGAAGGTGAAATCGCCTGCGCTAAAACTCCAGTCATCAAAGAGGACACGTAACCGTTGAACAGTTTGATCGGTCAAGAGACATGCTTGTCACCTGAACACGTACATACATAGCTTATGCAATAGACTGTGAGTCTTTCAAAAGCACAGGAAAAGAATTCATGGGGTCTCTCTTCGGAGGCACCCAGCTCGAGCTGTTATTAAACCAACTTTGTGACAGAACCTGGGCTCTGAACTTTTCTTTGTGGTCAGAGGCTAAGACTGCATCCAGTCGCACCTAGACTCCCTTCTAAGGAGGAGTTTAGAAAGCAAGGAGGTCAAGTGTGAACCTCGCGACTCCGGCAGGCCGGTGTTTCCAGACTCTTCTTCGAGACCCAGCCCAGTCCTTCTGTCCTCTCTTCCCTCTAGCCATGCCTCTATTAGTTCCCTGGCCCTCCAGTGACATGTTTACTCAGTTTGGATTTAATCATCATGTTCCCAATCATTTTTCTGTCTATCTGACTCCCTCGGGACATTTCTTCTCCCAGTCATGTTGCCTCCTGAGAGTTTCCCTGTGCTCCACATCCATCTTGTAGCTCTTTAGGTGGGGCCATCTTTGAGCGGTAGAGCACTCGTTTGTTCTTCTGCGCTACCCAGGATTCCCGCGTTCAGTCCCCTGCCACCCGAGACCATCTGTACTCCACTCAGATGACCATCCAAGCTCCTCCTTGTCATTCCCAAGCCTTCTTTTGTCCATCAGCCTCCACAGACACCCCTCTCCTCACCATCAAGATGCTTCCTGAGACCTTCCTCGATCTTCACAGCACCTCGTAGTGCTTAATCTCCCTTTCTTTCGGTCCGTCGGAGCCTCTGGTTTTTCTTTGCTACGCAGCGCTCCTTTATTTTTCTCTCTGCTATCGAGGGTATCGCCATTAGATTCTCACTCATTCATCTGCAATTTGCCCAGAAGCCCTCCTCAGACTCCAAGGCCCCCGCTGTGGCTCCAAGCCTTCTTTTCTTACCCTGCCCCCTTATAATACCTCTACTTTCTATAGCCATGCATTCCGAGTCCTTCCTCATACTCCACAGCGCTCTTATAGCGCTTCAGCTTCCTTTTGGTATTATTTTTTTGTGCACTTTCAGAGCGCCTTTAGCTTACTATTTACAATTTAGGATGCCTTCATTATGTCCCCAGTGCCCTGACAATATCTGTACTTTGTTAAAATCCCCTTTGGAATTCCTCATCCTTATCGCTGAGACTTCTTTGATCTCTCAGGCCCCCGCGGGACTACTCCGATCCCTGTGCCGAGCTCTGGTGACACATCCACTACATCCCAGAGCCCCATTTTAGCTCCGGAGGGCACTCTGCACCCTTCTTTTCCCCTCAGAATCCTTCCTGAGTCCACATCCATTACCCCGGTCTGTCTTTCCGTCCTCTCACCACTTCGGTGCACCTCCAGTCAGTCCCCAGGTCCCTAAGGACATCTGTACTTTGTTCAATTCCCTTTTGAGCTTGTTGCATCTCCTTTGGTCTCTCTGGCCCCTTTTGGACCTTTCTAATTCCTCTGACAATGTCTCTTGTTCTGACAGAACCTTTCCCAAAGCCACCCGCGTTGCACCAGAGCCGGCTGTTTGCTGTCTGTCTTATAGTATGTTTCTATATTGTATCTGGTAGCCTAAAGATGCCTATCGTCAGCTCAGATCTCCTCTCAGAAAACCTTTGTCTATTTTTATAGACATACCTCCCATGGTGGTTTTTGTTGGCTTTTGCAATTTATTTTTGTTCTAGGTACTCAGGTGCTAATTAGACCGCTTCATACAGTTTCTGATACATGTCTTGAATTTCCGTGTTTCTTGGTGCTTTCTGTCGTTTCAGACTCATCTAGTTCTGTTAACGATATCAGTCAAGGAGACATCATGTAGGGCTCTAAATTGTCAGCACTTTACAGGAAATTATTTTACAAATGGAGATATTTTTGAGGTTTTCTCACGGGATCTAGTTCTGCTTTGTCATGCAGTCCTATCCAGAATATAATTCTGGCAGAAGGTAGGTAGTATGTGTGGTCTCGCTAAAAAGAAAGTACAACCCCATTGCTTTGTGTTTTGTTTGAAAGGAAACTAAAGCACATACATTTTGACAATAATACTGTTATTACATTTAACAAACTAGTTTCTCATAGAGCTTAATATGATTTTATTTCTTTCTATCTACACACCAGAACAATTAAGTCAAATAACTTACCCAGTCACGTCGCTGACGCAATTGCTGCAGTCACAGTAAATGAGCAGATACTGTCCTTTCCTGTAAGTTCCACTTTCTCTGTTCAGTCCCTCACATGCTGTGAACTTAAGGCTGATGAGAACAGGAGCTGCTGCTCCTGTGGCGGCCTTTATGCCTTCTGGTGGTCGGCCCCGCCACTTTTCCAGGTGATTGTGGGAGGGGTGGTGGGCTGAGCCCAGTGCATATGAGCTACAGCCTGTGCTGAGGGAGCTCAGTCTGCTCCTGGGTGTCTGTGGTGTAAGTGCTTTGCCGGTCCTGCAGTCAAATGCAGTTTTGGAGCTGGCTCAGATGTTTGGACTGGTGTGTTTTCACATTTAGAGAAGCAGAACTCATAAGTTTAATGTAAGACCTTCAGGACCAGGTAAGGTTCAGCAGAATATTTAATAGAAAATAAGTTAGATTTTTGTTTTTTTTTTTTTTTTTTTAGGTCAGTGGTCTTGTATTGAGTGTTCAGGGATGGTAAGATGGTTTAATAGTATGTATTTTCCTGGAATTCCTGACTTAATTGGAGATGGAATTTTTGGGTTTTTTTCACCAGTTTTGTTAACAACTAGTGTAAGTTGCTAATGTAAATTTTCTTAATAGGAGCAATGATATTCTTTTGCAGGGGTTAGGGTGACCATCTCATATACAGCCGTGTATGGAGTGTTAGCATTTCTCAAGAAAGCAGCAGGGGCTTAAGGCACAGTATTTTTCACTTGCTTTGTGGATCTGTAACACAGCCCGCAGTCTGTGGGAAGAAAGGAGCTGCCTGCGGGACACGGCTCAAAAGAGCAGCTCCTGAGAAGTAGCTGACAAGAGGGGGTTCAGAGGTGCTCATACAGGGCAGGAGCTGTCTGGAAGAAGTGGGGTTCCTTTCCTGTCAGTTCAGGAGAAAAGGGGTTTCTGAAGCTTTGGGACAGGGGAAAGGGAGGCAGGTTCACAAGTCTTTCTCAGATGGTTTTGCAGTTGGATTTGGGTGTTGATGAGGTCTTGAATGCACTTGGTTGCCTGTGGCATTTTTCTTGTTGAGGATGGCTTTGGATCCATGGCTCTTTGAAAGATAAGCTGAGAAACTGTGGGTGGAGACTGGAGGGAGGGGATGAGTTTGGGAGTTACAGGTACAGCTTTTAAAGTTAGTGTAGGGCAGAATGCTGTCCCAGAACAATCCCATTTGGGCAGGTAAAGGGAGTGGGTTACTCTTCAGCCCGACAGGAGCATGTGCTGGGCAGGGCAGTTCCAGCCCACGTCTGTGGTGTCATCGGTGTGGTCTGTCTTCAGTGTCTTAGACCTTCGTTGGATCTCTGTGTCGGGTTTATGCTCAAGGAGCAAGGCACAGTACCTCAGGCAGCCTCCCTGGAGTCTTGAACGCCTGTACTCTTCAGCGTAGTGCTGATCAAGCGCTGTTTTTCTTGCGTTACAAGCCTAAAGCATGGATCGGTGCAATGTCACAGAAGTTTTTGGATGGTCCTCATCTGCAGCATGGTTCACAGCTGTGTGAGCAGCTGTGCTCTCTGACTGCCCGTTTTCCAGGTGTGGGCCTTCAGCGCCGCATCATTATGGTCTTAGGTCTTGAAGCCTGGTTTCCTGCATGTACATCTTCTTGGTTTGGCGAGTCACTTCTTGTTGCAGGCTGTGATGTTCCACACGTTCTCTGGGGTTTCCATAGAGCCCCCTCACTTCACCATTATGGTCTCGCACGTCGTTTTGCTCAATGATTTCTTCGGTTGAGGTGTTGTCATTCTCTCTGAGACTTTTCTCTCATCTTTGAGGGACATCATTTGTAGGATTTTGTGTAGTGTTGGTCTGTCCATCTGTGTGTGCGTGTGGCTCGGAGCTGCCCTGCCGGGGGGGTGTAGAGTCAGGGGTAGGTGGGATGGCAGTAAGAGCGTGTGGTTAACCCAGTGATCCGTCTAGGCTGTTGAGGCCAATGTGGTACAGTCATCTGGGATCGAGTAGCTATCAGCTGGTTGCATGGGCAGCTATTTTCCATAATGTTTTATGGGGCGCAGTGGAGCTATGCGGGAGGGTCTGTTCAGCAGTAGTGACAGAGATTGCCTCTCCAAGATACTGAGGCTGCTTTGTGTGGAGTTTAAAATTTGTGAGCTTTGGTTCTGGCAGGCTGTAGTTGGACTGCAGCTGGTATTTGTCAATGGGAACAAGACATTTGGCATTATGAAGCTATCCCTCTGCCTCCGGATGACTTCTTTGATGTTTTTTCAGGTGCAGGGTGATGAGCTGTGCGGGGCGACATAGGAGAGCCGAGCGGAGCACCGTCAGAAGGTGGGTCGGTGCACGGTCTTAGAGGGAAGCTGTGAGTGGTGGCTGTGTGACGACTACCTCTGGGTATTTTACTGTTTCAGTTCAAAGCTTGGAAGCGACGAATGACATGGGATATGGGCACCGCGGCTGATTTGGTCAAGGTAAGCTGTGATTGGTGGGTGATTGGGTAACAGTTAGTTGTTTGGGTGTTGTATTGTTGGTGAAGTTTTAAGCGACTGGTGTTTGGGTTTTACAGGTGGTGCACAAGGCTGAAGGTGGAGTACCTGTACCACCTGTAGTGGTGGAGGATGGTCTGGTGAGCTGTCACGGAGAAGCACCGGGAGACAAGAATCGGTGTGCAGGGGCTACAGTTTTTGGCGGTATCTGTGCGTGGTGTTTTGCTTGGGTTTCTGCAGGTGCCGCACGAAGCGGGCATGTCGCTAGGGCGCCGCTGCATGCTGATGAACGGTAGGGGTGGGGGTTGTGGGTGGGGTTGGTGTCTAGTAGCAAAGCATTATGTGGTAGCTCAGTGAAGTGTTTCCCTTTGGGTTTGCAGGTGCTGCGCAGGCTGCCTTTGGAATTAGAGGTGCGTTTGAGGTGAGCTGGGTCATAGAGAGGAGCATGGGGCTGGTGACTTATTGCAAGTGCAATGGTAATTTTTCGTCTCCTAGGTGCCACAATCAACAAGCACCACAGTGTCTGATTCTGGTGACAGTGGAGAGCATGTGAGGGGAATGCCACGGTGCATCTGAGCTGCGGGATGGTG